>JAPZEB010000014.1:7632262-7651931 GCA_029783705.1 Chaetodon striatus | reverse complement strand
GTGTTTACATTGCAACCTGCTTTGCCGCTGCTGGCTGCAGCGCTCTCTCACAATACTGGACCAGTATCAAAAATTGTCGTCTCGAAATTAGCATGCAAAAAATTTTTTGTAGTGTTGATTTTTGCCCTAATGAAGACCAAACTGGAAATTTAAACCAATATGTGGGACTATAATAAAGACTTTTGATGTAACTTTTCTCCTTGCTCTGCCTAAAAGTGCCTGAAGATCGTCTTTTGTCTGTGATCAGTATTTTTCATCCTCAAGTGCACTTTAAGGTTCCCTGAACTGTGCGTTAAACTGATTGCCACTGCATTATTTTTCCATTGAGAGGGTTTTCAATTTTCTCTGATTCATATCATTATAAACTGAATCCTGTTTACTGTTGTTGTGCTTTACCTCCACGCCATGAACATCTGTCTGTATATTGTGACATTTATAATAAAATCAGTGAGTAACAATCAATTAAAACACAATACATGGCTCAATATGAGGAAACTTGCAATTAGATGCCATATTTATTCAATTTGTGTGTTTTATTTGAATTGAAGATGGAAATATAACAGTATGCAGGGTTTACAAATGACAGAAACCCATTTGTCAGCTTTTAACAAATAGAAAAATGAGATGAAAATTGTGCATTGTTGATCTTCTCTTTGCTATTTTTAAATCCATTAAAATATTTTTCTCTGCGTACTCTTAAATGGACCAAACAAGCAGCCTAATATTTGCAGCTAGCAAGCCCACAAAAGAATAATTTCAAGTTTGTTCTTTCCAGGCATGTACTGATAGATTTTATTAGGCGATAACTCAATAACTAAAACGTTGCAAGAGAAGCAATATTACACACTGACCGTGCTCCACCAAACACACTGAACACAGCGCTCACAAGCAGTACATTTTGATTAAATGAATCAAGTGAAGTGGCCTTTGCTCTGCACATTGTCAATCTGGAGCCCTGTAATGCTACGTGGCACAGCATGCGGGCTATTTTTAAATCTCCTTTAGCAAAACTATTGTGTTTTACTAAACCCAAGATGGTTTCACTCAGCACGCTTGTAAATTTTAAAAAGGAAAGTGCATGCAGATCGAAAAGATGGACTCAGTTTTCCCAGTTCAACCGAATGTCAGATTACTGACCACAGTGCTTGCAGCTGCATGGGTTTGTCCTTCGCAAATTTAAGGTCTCTACTTTAGCTTTACTGTGGGATCCACAGCGCTGTACCCCTCGGTGGCACTTAGTGTGATGTAAGGATAATGCACCTAGTCTAACGCAGTGTTTTTAAAGATCCTGTATGCCTGTGTACATGTGCAATATTCTGTATGAGATGCACTTCAAAATGCATTAAACCCTTTTTAAGGCTTTGCCAGTTTTCTGTGATAAAAAAGATGATTGGTGACAGAGTCCATACGCAGCACAGGGCCAGTTTCAGTGACTGGCTTTCTTCAACACTGGCTTGTTTTTAAGGTAGGGGAGTGGTCTACAGCTTAGCCTCCAGTCACCAGAATATGTCCTTGTTCAGGCATGAGAGTTCATTGTGTTAGCAGTCAGAACATAGAGTCCCCTCTGAGTCTGTCTAAAAATACTCCATACCACCTCTGCCCCAAACTGCACACCAAGGGGCAAGAATAAAGAGGAGCTGCACGAGGCCAGATGAGTAAACATACAAACATGCAGCACCGAGCAGAGCTAAATGCATCACTCTGCAGTACGCCCTGCAAGAGTGAAAGTAAGATAGTCATTCAGGCAACTGTTGGAGACTCGGAGGGTCCTCCTGTGTCAACGTGGCAGCTTGTATTGCCATCTCATCTTATAAATAAAAATGCAAAACATTTAACTGGTCTATCAGATGTAATCTTAGCATGGATTGGCAACTTTTTCTATGATGTGTGTCAGTTTACAAAAATGAAGGTGTGCTGGTGGCATTTGTTAACGCGCATCTAATTTATTTTCAATTTATGTGTCTGTCTGGTTTTCAGTAATGTCAGTATTTCAGTAATGCCCCTCTCAACAGCTCCTCTGAATCCTGAATATGATGGTGTCGTTATTCGGCAATCCATCAAACAAAAGCCTCCTTTATGTATTCTCCGTCTGTGAATGGTTTCCCACATTTAGCAATACACTCTGAAATTTTATAGCTGCCCCCTGTAGCCTGAGGGTACACAGCATATTTGGCCCTCTTGATTGACTAAGCTTTATCGGACTCATCTTGGAAATTTTTCTCATGCTGAGTTTCAAAATGAAGTGAACCCAAACTGCCGTCCAACCGGTGAAGACTGCATTTTGCACTCAGATGTTTTACTTTAGTAAAAATAGCAACACCTGAGTATAAACATACAAGTAAAAGTCCGGCATTCATAGTACAATTACACAAGTATTAGCATCAAAATCAGTTCAAGGTAAAAACAAACAACTTCTCAACTTTTTCACACAAGCGTTTTCAAGTGGTTTGACTGCTGGTGTGACTATCACAAAGACAATCACATCATTTAACGATTTCCTCAGAGCTTATTAACTACCAACAACATAGGACACGCTGCGTTTTGTTTTTCAGTTACTTTGGTTGTTCAACCATCCGCCATTTCCGCTACTGGGGACAGTAACTGCGAAGAACTTACACTGATACTCTTTAGCAACTGGAGGTAGCAACCAGGGAAAACAAAAGCACCTTCCTGTTTTGGTTGTGTGATGGTTGAGACGCTTCCCTCGTACTGTACAACGAGCCTTCTTTTTCCCAGGACATCGTACGCAGGGGAAAACAGAAAGGCGTAGTAGAAGTGACACTTGCAGGGAACCAATCTAAACACTGATGATGTCATATAGCATTACATCGCACAGTCGACATATATTTAAGCACCATAAGTTAAAGCAAAAACTTGTCTATTTCCATTTCAAGTACCAAAAGTAAAAACACTTATGTAAAATTAGGGAAGCAAAGATTAAATTCTGGGCTAATACCGTTATTGATGTTTAAAAGAACAACTTTTTTGTTCATTTTGTTTTTGTCGTGATTTATTCCCCCTTTTGTGCCAGGGAAAAGAAAGAAGTCTTCATTACAAAAAAATCACTCAACTGCTTTAAAGTCAGTCAGTCCTTCATTAAACTACCTTTGAATGAGCCCAAATAAAATGTATACATTTGAAACAACCTTAATATAACCTTCTTTCACATGAAAAACACCTCTTTAAAAAGACCAGCTTCAAAAGTCTTTTTACTGTGCGTATCATATTCCCTCTCTAATATCTATTTTATATTGCTGTGAAAACATCAACACATTTCTCCTTCAAAAAGCTGTATTTACTCAAGTGTCTTGCCAAAAACTACATTTTACAAGATTACATTTGAGCACATAATGTTACCGTTATAAATTACCTTCACCCAATACTCACTTTTACTGAATAGAGCCTGAATGCGTCGTAATGTAACCCAATGCAACCTCTGTTAGATGTTAGAGATTAGGTTATCCAGCTCTCCCTCTGCGGATTTGAACACAGATTTGTTGTCCACAATGTGGCATTATCAGGAAAACTATTGATTGACGTGTCGACCATTAGTTTACTGTGTCCTGTTGTCCCAAAGGTGTCTTGGGGAAGCTCTCACTTCATCCCAGACACGTTTTCTATTGTCCCTGGGACGGCAAGATGTCGTTACCCTGGAGCCCTGTTTCGCAGCCTGCGCAATATTTGTGGATCGGCTGATGGCAGTCGACAAGGCAAATATCGGCAGATACCGATGTTCAGCTGATAGATTGGTGCATCCCTGTGGAAAATGACTCATTTCAGTCTGAAATTAGCTTGTAGAAAAAACTCCTGCACACTGTCTAACTTGCAAAAATAATGACTTAAATGCTGCAACATTTTGGTGATTAGACCCTCATCAGGTTAACAGTTGTACTGTAAGCATTTAAGTAATTATTTTTGCAAGTTAGGCAGTGTGCAAAGTTTTCCTTTGTTCTGAGTCTGAAATGATCTGAGATATATCACCGGATTAGAATTATTGATGCGATAATGTAAAACTTATGTTGCAGCTGGTAAAGGTGGAAGTAATTTCAGCTACTTTATGTACTGCTGGGTTCACCTGTAATAATACTGTATAATTTATTAGTTGGTTTATATTAATAACTATTATAACTAATGTTGCCAACTATATGTAGTGGAAAATTTGCCTCCCGAAAGTATTGGGGTAGAAGTGTTTAAGTGCTTAAGTAAAGTACAAGTACCTCAAAATATTCTGAAGTGCAGTACTTGAGTAAGTATACTTAGCTCTCACCCACCACTGGTCAGTGATTTATGTTCTGATGAAGATCCATGAACTTTTTTACCTCCCACAGCTCTGGTTTTAAACAATGCATTTTCCGAAACACTAGATTTAAAGGAAGCACGCCCGATACTGTTGCTTGATAGCCGACCTGAAAGGACACAGAGAGCGCCAGCCTTCCCTCAAGGTCAGGGTCAGCCAGTTTCACAGTGGGCGACAGGAAGCTGGAGGGACTGCCATCTCTAAATGCCTAATGAGCCTCTAATTGATATCCAGCTGAAAATCCCACAGAGTGTTAATGCCACGTCCATGGAAGCTGTATTATGTTCCCTCTTCATTTAGCCAAGAAGACATGGGAGGCCCTGAAGCATACATTTTTTAACACAGAGTCAGAGAGGTAATGGGAGGTAATGACACAGTGGTTGGTTAGTGAAACTGTCAGTGTGTAGCAGATAATCAACACACTTATACCAACACAGTATCTCCCCTCCGTGAAACGAGGGGAAATTAACCATGCTCTTTCATTAATTCGTTCGGTCAGTCATAGTTTCCCTGCCTCCTCCAGCTGTATCTCCGGGATCTACACATAAAGAGAAACACATTTCACTTGAGGCTCCACTACCGCGCTAGCCGCGGCATTAACGGCTGAGTAGTATTCCCACTCTTTTTATGAGACGTAACTGCTGTAATGAGATGGATTTTAAGAAAGGAGCTAATCTTAGGGAATGCTTTAAACCAGCTCCCTAACCCATATCCCATTCTCCACGCTTTGAAGGCTCCAGCCCCTCTGCCAGGACAGCTTTCAGACTGTATTTGCCTAAATGTTTCATTCATCTTGATCAACACTGAGTAAGATCAAGCTCGTGCTGAAAATAGCAGCAGTGGTTACAAAGCAACTGCAGACTTTTTCATTGCTTTGTTGAGTGTAGACCGGCAGATGGCAGGTGTTTGTTAAGGAGGTTAGTATTGTTCAAAGTCGGCCCTTGTTAATTCAGTGTGTTGGATACCGGCTCAACACACTGCCATTCAAACCCGTACCTGCCACTTAAAGCTCAGACACCTGCCAGGCTGCTGCTCAGATGTTCTATTTTTATTTCTCATGATAAAGTATTTGCACTGTATAAGAAGTATAAGTGGGTGTTGGAGGCGGTTATGTTGTTCAGCAGCTTAGACTGATTTTCTTAGCTCCTGGCTCTTTTTATAAGGCGTTTGAAACCTTTCATGTTTGGATGATACAGCATAGATATCACACATTATATCAATGTTTCTGAAGTGATGTAGTATATAAGCTGATTTTGTCACTTGACGGTAGAGGGGATGGTGGATGGCGTGACACCTAGGTGAGATGAGACACCTGCTGACCACTGTACTACAACAAAAATGGTTGGTTTTTTTATATGCTTTTTTGCCACCAAATGTGGGTGTCTTTTTTAGCTGACATTGCTGTGTTTTCACTGGGGATAGTGCCACAAAAGCAGTTACTTCTTATGGAGACATTGCTACACTCCTAGCCGGATAGCGCCAGGAAAAGTGTTTGTTTCCTGCCTAAAAAAGTGCTGTAAAAGGCGTTTGCGCCTGCCAAGCTGCAGACCACTGCTGACCACTGTTCAAGACCAACAAACAATAAAAATGGTTGTTTTTTATATGCTTTTTTGCCACCAACGTGGCTATTTTTTATCTGACATTGCTGTGTTTCTACTGGAGATAATGCTGCAAAAGCGGTTGCTTTTTTTGGAGACATAGCTGCATTTCTAGCCAGTTGGCGCCATGAAAAAGTGTTTGTTTATCACTTTATATTTTTATTTTTTTCACTTTGAGCACTCGTCTTTTTGTGCACAGATGTTTTAAATAAACTGACATTTTTTGGCATTGATCTCAGCCTGTGAATCTTTCTTGTGGCTGTCCAGCATGGTTGAATCGGTGTGCCGTATTTTTTCTGCCATCCCCTCTTGATTGTCTATTGTGCTGGTGCACCCAAGATTAACTTTTTTGTCACTCTACGTAGGCGCAGTTTCACAGCAGCCTTAAGACTTTACAGAAACACACACTGCCAACATTTATTCTGACAAATGGGTTGGGATTATACGTACATACAATTGATAAGACATCTCCCATCCTTTGGCTGGTTCTTGGTCCAACTTGTTCATTACATAAAGGATCTTCATGAAGGAGATTTTTAAATCTTGTTTTTTTTTTAGACTCTTATTTTGATTGACCTCAGACTGAGACATGGAATAAAAATTGACTTGACTCTGAATTAGTTGTCAGTATACATTTAAACAAGTTACCTTATTAGCCACAAACGCATCTTAGCTTGTTCTTTTGATATCCTGTCTTGGCCAATGCAACTTAAATTAATTGGTGATGACAGTGGTAGGTGATTTTTCTTTTTGTTATGTGAGTAATTGGTCTGCAGTGCCCTGCGTTTTATTTCCCAGACGTTTGGCAAACAGAAAATATGGTCAGGGGAGAACTCCAACACCTCGCTCTGAGTGGGGAGTCTGGTCCGAGCAGGCCAATTTGTCTGAGAAACTATTTCTCAAAGTGGCAGAAAGAGTCTTAGACAGAGCAGCAGTTTCTTCATGATGTGAAGCAGCACACTTTAGCCACTGTAAAAAAAAAAAAAACGACAAACACGAACTGCTAGACTTTACACAGAGGCATTTGTATTACATGAAAGCTTAAACACTCACGGCCTCTGAGAAGGAGATGAGAGAGGACGCTTAAATGCCATATTTATCAGTGAAATGGGGACTTAGAGTGTGAGGCGCACAATTTGTTTTGATCTTATTTCTGGCCTTTTCAGTTAATAATACAGAAACCCAGTGGACAAAGCAGAATTATGCATTCTGCCACATGATTGAGATTTGAACAGCTTTCTATGGGGCTGAGATTTCAATGGATGTTTTTTTTTACATTGTGTGCCAGATTTTGTTTCAGCCATCCATATCGTTGTAAACCAGATGAACAGCTCAGGGAGGTGCTTTGCCCTTGTTTCTCTTCTAATCGTCGTCTGCTGGGCGGACAGCTGCCCGGCCTCTGTGACCCTTCTAGCTTCAAGTGACAAGGGGGGTTGACCTTGGAAAATGTGGCACGTCTTTCTGTTTTAAACCACAAACCAATTATCTGTCTTCTCCATTTAAGGGTCTGTATGTAACTCTCAGAAAATCCTTGTTGTTAGTGACACCTTTCTCTGAGGCTGCTAAATGAAGTCACTCTCTGAGGCTCGTATTCGCTAGCCGAGAACGAGCACCTGGGCATTGGCCAAAACACTGACAAACACAAGACTGACGGTGATTGAGCATCATTAGGTTAATAGACAACTGTAAAAGAAATTTTAATCATATTTAAAATAACGTTACTATCAGCTGACGTTATGAACAACCATGTAGAATAGCTAAATTACAGCTAGCTGGCTAACATTAGCTCAGGTTATGGTTTCATCTTTTATTGCTGGCTAAATTAACACTGGTTGTCATAATACATAAAGTATTAAGTATCATGTAAGCTGGGGAAGTAATTTGGCAAGCTAGCCAACTGATATATCCACTCAGACAGTATTTTCCTAACAATACCGTAAGCGAGCAAGCAATCTACGTTAGCCACCTAGCGCTAGGCTTGACTGAGATACACTGCACTGATCTAACTACTTCGTAATTTTAGCTGATAAAGTTATTTGCAAACGACAAGATAGCTAATTTACCAGCCAGATCAGCCCTGGAGTCTGGAAGAATTGAATGACGTTTATCACAAAAGACAGTATTTTGCTATGTAAGCTAGTTAGCAATTTGTTTCTGCCAGCAAACAAGCATTAGCTAATACTATCCAGCTGAAATCACAATATCAAAATATTTTTCACGTGTCAGCACATCCTCTAAAGTTAGGATTTCTTTTCGGCGCAGGGGGACACTGACATTATAATAGATTCATGATAGACTAAGCAGCAGCTCAGACCTTAGCTGCTGTAGCAACTTGAATTCAGCAGGCGCAAACCCAAGCCCCGGGGTTTATATTGGGCTGGTGGCCAACGGCAACAACAACGTGAGCTGATCCGGCAGGGACTTGGGGCGGTTGAGAGGGCGCTCAGGCGCTTGGTCTTGCCCTGATAGAATTTGATTGCTACAGGGTGCTAAGTGAAGGTCCGTCTCCGCCGGGCCGCCACTGCAAAATGTATATAACAGAAACAAAGTATGTGTGGACTCTCTGTTGTGGCGGCAGACCCCATTTTTTAGCTAATTTTATCTACTTTTGCACACTGTTACCACTGTAGCGAAGATAAGGAGAGGCAAGGCACTTGGGAATAACATCACATCCTTTGAATTTTTTGAGAGAAGTAGTCCACAGGCTGCTAGAGGCCACTGAGACAGTCGGTGAAAGTTTTTCGCTTACGTTACAACCATAGACTGTATGTTAAGATGGACGACGTGTCTCCACTTACCCCAACTGTACAGAGGTGAAGCTAAAATATTGTAGTCATTTGGAGCCGGACAGTAGCAATCTCCGAGGTGTCAAGTTTCCAGCACATACACTTGTTCGACCAGTTATGAGCAGTGCCACTGAATGTGAGTCCACCAATTGGCTCACAAAGTTGTCAATCATGTCGTAAAACCTCAGTTTCTAGCATTAAATAACTAAATTGAAACCAAACTTGAGAGAAAAACGAACACTCGAACATACAGCAGCGTGATTAAAAACTACCTCAAATTACAAAAACCATCTTTGGGTAAATTTTATTAGAAGAGTTTTTAGTTTGGCTAATGTCCCATCCATTAACATGGAGAGGGTGGGCTTTATGACCTATATTAAAATCAGCTATCAGGGGGCGAGCCAGATGTTTTAGCTTTTGGGAAGCTGTCATGTCGTCCATCTTTGTATACAGTCTGGTTATAACCTGTTCACCCAGTGGCAATTAAAATGATTAATACTGGTAAAAAGTTACATACAGAACCTCAAAGAGCTTTTCACACACATAACTAACCAATCCCTCTTCAAATGTTTTATTTGAGCAAATCAAAAAGAGTGTATGTGTGTTGATTGAGAAGATGGCATTTCATTAAAAGATCAGTGTGCAGGATTTTATTCACTTTAAATTAAAAAAGCTAAATGTGACCCAAAGCAAGGCTTCACAGAAGCTATTTAAATTCCCCATCTGAGCCTGCAAAGCCCTGAACAAAAAATAACTCTGAGAATCAAACTGAGAATGATGGAGATATGACTTCCTCGCTGCTTCTCATTATTATTGCTGTAACTTATTTAGACTCCCATTGGTTGTCTCGGCTTAATTAATGTGTTGGCAACTCAGTGTGAAATTCAGATTAAGTCTTATAAAGTGTTCCCCACAGAGAGCAATGTGCAAACTATAATTAGAAAATGAAAAAAAAAGTATCAAGTCCGTGTGACACCCTTGAGGAAACTTGATTATTGTGTTGCTGTTTTGTCTGAAGATTTCTTTTGTGCAGAAATGACATTCAGAGCTGTGTCTTAGTTGTTGTCCTTTATGAATATGAGGGAATCAGCTGCTTTGACACTGGAGGATATTTCAGAGGGAGCATTGAGGGTCGGTGCAATGACTCTGTGAAGCTTGAATGAATTTGTTGAATTGCACTGGGAGACATTTTTTTTTAGTGTTGTTGTTTGTTTAACAAAAACTGGATAACTTAATTTTAAACCAAATAATGTCCTCTTTCAGAAAGTGTGGGCTAATTAATTCTCCAGAGCAACGTAACTGCCTCTTGTGTTTATGTAATTGCCTGAAAACCTGAACATTTGTTTCTGTGCGCCAATGCAGCTTTAACTAATCAATCTTTATAGAGATTTTTTGAGGCACTGTTTGTTTTTATTGTACAGTTTATAACAGGATGAAAGAGAATATGACAGATAAATGTAAAAGAATGGATTCAAACATTGGATTGTACCAGGTATGGTACCAAATTAGATGCACAATGACTAAAATCTTTTAATAGACTTTGTTTGGAAAAAATAGTGTGGGAACCAGACAAATTTTTAAGCTCATGTTTTATTTGCTCTGGCAAATACATCTGTTCTCCATCCTGTTCAGACTGATTTCCACCTAAGCTTAACAATCACAACTATTTTTCTAAAATGGGACTAGTTTGTTATGATGACTAACAACTTGTGGAACCTTCACACTTGACGCAACATATGTGATAACATCATTTTTGGCCTCGCAGGGGGCACAGTGCTGGGCATAAACAGCCTGTTCCCATTCCCAGGGCGTCAAATTCTGCAGCTTTGTCACGTCTGGCTTGTGATATCGAAGCACCAGACTTTCAACTAACTCCACTGTAAACCCATGCATGGCAATGCTGACGCTGAGAACAACTGACGTAGTATATATAGCAAGAAAGTCTGCACATATTGGGAGGGAAGGAGGTGGATGGGTCAAACAGAACTGGACTTTAATCCAGGAGATCACAGTTCATGTCCCGCACCAAAAGTCAACATTGTTTTAACATAACGTCACTCAATTTACACACTGTCATCACGTCACTTGGGATGTCTTCACATTACATTACATAAGGAATATAGTTATTTTAACCAAAAATATGTTTGTTTTTTTTAACCTAACCAAGAGATTTTGTTGCCTAAATCTAACTGCATTCTGAATGGACTGCAAGTGACTTATGAACATGTCAAGTTAAAAAAAAACACACTTTATTTTGAAGTACAGTGAATTTCCGGCACAGAACTTTTATTTTGAAGTGCTGTTTCCTGCTGTAGAGTGAGTGACAAATGGAGAGCTCGTTGGAAAACAGCTTCACAACATGGCCAAAGACCTAATGACTAAGGAGAAATCTGGACCCTGTGGCTGGACCAGTTGGGAACCACTGCGCTAAAAGTTAGCCTGTGCATCGCACTGAGACGGCAAGGAGTGTGACAAAGTGTCTGTAAACGGCTTGGGCAGCATCTGTTTTTATTACTTTAATACGTTCCTAGAATTTCACCGGGGTAAATTGCATAAGATGGTATTTGTGTGCAGCGCTACCTATTCCCACCACTCGCACTCGCCATATTTGCCAGCTCAGCGGTCTGTAGAGACTGACCTCTGGTGGCATGTGATGTGAACTACGTACAGTTCATCCTCATTATAGCCTCTCCATATGAGTTTAATCAAAAGATGAGCATCTGTATTTTTGACAGCATTAAAATCAAACTGTTGGGATTTGTAAATACCTTGGTATACAAAAATACTGTGATACTGCACAAATCCAAAAAAGAACTTTGAGGTTCCAGACTAATTCACATTGCTAATTGGTCTTAAGAGATGGAAGCAACCCAAACATAATATTTTGGTTTTACATCTCTCCATTTCCCTGCTTATTTTAGTGTTTATCACATGACTCCCACACAGAAATTTCAGCCCCCTCCCCCAGGGTCCTTAACGCGCCACCTAATGACATAATGACACATTTGGGCAGAGTGTTTAGGGACTGTGCGGCTCGACATCACAACTCTGAAAGCAGCACTTTATGTGAGATCCTCCCCCTGAAGAGGGTGACAACTGTCTACTGTCCTAGTCTGCCCTTTGACAACCAGCCCTTGTAGCCACCCCAAACGGCGTTGTTTGCATCAGCGACCACTGTTTGTGTTCTCTGTTGGAAAAAGATCATCCACAGTGAACAGAGCGAGCAGCGACAGTCCACTGCATTGACTCTCCACGCCACTGAGCCGGATGTCAAATTGCTTCTGCCTCCTCTGCTGTGTGTCAATACAAGACTCTCTCAGTCCACTGCTCTCCTTGAGTTAAAGTTTTTCCTGTCACTGTGGTTGGCTTTGTAGAGAACTGTTGGGTGTCCCCTCTGGAGAGGGATCGGGACTGTGGTTCGGCCCAGCGAAATGTAGCGCCTCACTGCCCTCAAAGCCGGATTTGGAGACCTGCCTGCTGTCTACTCATGGTGAGTCACCTCTCAAGTTTCATGCCACTTGAACCCGCATATATAGCCGGGACCTCTTTTCACCTATTGATGCATCACACCGAGGTCATCGTGTGAAGTAACAAAAGATTCATTGTTAACGTTGTGTTTTGCAAGTGGGCCAAGGACAAGAATACATTTACATTCTTTAACATTTGTTTTCTGCAAAACATTCATTGAAAGCACAGTTGTTGTTTGTGCTGTGATTCTGAACTTGGAAAACTTTTGTTCGTTCTTTCTGTGTTTATTGCTCTTTTCTTTTTTAACCCCTAAATTTATACAGTCACCAATCAGGGACAGTTCACCCCAAAATCAAAATACATCATAACAATCATGATTCTCAGTATTTCAGGAAAATAATGCTTTCACAACAGCTGAAGAGGATCTAAGCATAAAGGGACAGTCCACCCCCAAATCAAAAATACATATATTTCCATTTACCTGCAGTGCTATTTATAAATCTAGATTGTTTTGGTGTGAGTTGCTGAGTGCTGAAGACATCAGCTGTAGAGATGTCTGACTTCTCTCCAATGTAATGGAACTAGATGGCACTCGGCTTGTGGTGTTCAAAGCGCCAAAAAATACATTTGTAACACTCAGCAGCAATGTCTCTTTTCAGAAATCACGACTGGGTTACTCAGGATAATCCACAGACCTTGTTGTGAGCAGTTTCATGTGGGAACTATTTTCTTTCTGCCGAACTACATCAGTCAACAGTATCACAGTACAGAAGGAAGCATTCATCTACTTATGATTAAAAGTAAGGATGTCAGTTTAATTTTATTTTGCTTTCAATAGCCTGATATCCATTAACCTTATCGGTTATTTTTTATGAAAAGAATGCAGCATATCATGAAATATCAGAGGCCTTTCCATTTAGTCTGATGCTCCAGTACTTCTGTGAGCTTTAGCACCCCATTTTAAAGTGGCATCCATTTAAAGTGGGGGAAAAATTAATGTTTTGTGATGTAAATGTTTTTTCTTTTATTTTATTTTCTGTTGGCTTTGAAGACTGACAGCTGGCTAGCTGCGTTAGCACGCAAAAACATAATAGCCACTGCCCACTGTCTAGTCTCCAGTTGTTAGCAACGTTAGCCTAGGTTGCAGCACTGTGCATTGCCCGGATCGGATGGGAGCTAGCTAGCGGTGCAGCTCATTCATTACTGCTGTTACCTTGACCAGGACAGTGTTGCTACAGCAACATGGTGGCCACCCTTCAGTTTCCTCCTAGGTAGCTTCTATGAGTACAGTAAGTTGCTTAATTATAAAACCCCTTGAGCATTGGTAGCTAATGTTCGTTAGCACCTCTAACCAAGTTGACACTGCTCATGGTCCCAACAGAGCTAACAGTTTTAGCATAGTTAACAGTGCTACAGGGGGTTTGCGTGGCGACCTGGAGGGACACCTGAGGTTGGGCACGATGTTTGCACATCAACTTTTATTAATTTGAGACTGCGTTATTAGCGTTAAGCGCCAAATGAGCAGCGCCGCTAGCAAGCTCCCACCGGACCTGGCTGGTGCGCAGTGCAGTGATATGAACAAACATTTGTAACTGGTCAAAAATAACATATTAAAGGCTCATGCTCGTCACGGTGTAAGATGTAAACATTAATGGTGTCCTCAGCTGAGCTGTAACGTTAGCTAACACAGGGGTGCTGAGTGAGCTAGCAGTAGATGAATGCTTCTTTATATGCGGTGATATGGTTGGTGGGTGTAGTTCGGTAGAAAAGAAATAGTTCTTACATGAAACTGCTCACAACAACTTCTGCAGATTATCTTGAGTAACTGGGTCATGATTTCTGGAAAGACATGCTGCTGTGGAGTTTTTCAAACATATATTTTGGTGCTTTGAGCACCACAAGCTGAGTGCCATCTAGTTCCATTATATTGGAGAGAAGGCAGACATCTCTACCGTTGATATCGCCAACACTCTGCAACTCACACCAAAACAATCCAGATATTTAGATAGAATCTAAATATGAATTTTTGATTTGGTGAAGTGTGTCTATAATAATAACTGGGATGCCTGCCTTATTAAAATAATTGTTTTAACCTTTTTAGATTAAAGTATAAATCAATTTCATCATGGCATTTTATCTTCCATTTTTGTGGACCTTGAACTTGTTTTAACAAACAAATGAAGCTGTTAGTGTGATGGTAGCAACTGACTAGAAATCACTTTTACTTTTCCATTTGCAATTTTTGTAAAAAAAGTTTAAGGTTGAGGTTTTTTTTTTATTTTTATTATTATTCAAGATAATCAAGATTTTAAAAGAGACTTCTTGTAACAGACTGGTCCGCTAATACCGTCACAACCTGCTAACTGCTCAACCTTGGAGAATTGACCTTTTACACGTAAAAGTGATTCATCTTTCTGAGAGGGGAGAGTTTGTATTGCAGAATAACTCTAGCTGTTTGTCCAGGAAAAACTCTATCATTAGAAAATAGATTCATGTTACCCGTTTCAATTTTCATTGTGAATTTTCACAATGCGTGCGGTGGAGGTGCTGTCATCTCTTCAAGAAGCTGTCTGTCAAAAATAGTCTCATTTTTAAGTCGCGAGTACTGATCGATGTGCCGGCTTCAGGCCATATGTAATTACTCTGTGACTGGCCAGCCATGAAATTGTTGTTTGGGTCTGAAATAGATCCAAAGTCATTTTATAAGAAGTTTTTTTTTTTTTAGCGCAAGGCCTAAATCAGAATGAATATGACCACAGCCGCATCAGGAGTCGGTGAGATTATTTCCTTGACCAGTAAATGAAGTAAGGAGCTCACATCTGAAAGTGACCTCTGCAGTCTCTTTAACATTGTCTCCTCCACACACATTATGTCTGTAGTCAAGAGTGTGTCTGAAGATGAACAACTTCTGTCAGCTGTTAAAGGGAGTGTGGAGCTCGCCGGCTGCAGAGAGGTATGCAGAGTGACAGTCGCTGGCTCACATGCATGCAGCTGTGGCCTGTGAGATGCGGGCCGGCAAATGGAGTGGAAGAGTAGTCCCATTAAACCCTGGCTCTCCTCTGAGAAGGGGGCTAACAGCTCTGAACGCTGGCCTCTCGCTCCCTGGCAGAAAGTGCTGACACAAATTTTTGTCTGACTAAAATGCCTTCTGACCGCATGACACTGGCTCTTTTCTTCCTCTGAGATTCCGCGGCCGTAAAGCCGGCGCTGCACAAAAGAGACACAGTTTGCGAGCGCTGCTTAGGAGGTGGCATAAATTATAATCACACCATAAACTGGCGCAAAGGTCTGCATTACTCACATTTTAAGAGGGTGAGGAAGGGATTTCTTTGTTTGAGCAGTTAATTGGGTTTATGTGCGCGAACATTTTTCATCTCCTGCACATTACACATCCTGGGAAACAAATTAATTTTGTTCTGCAAGCGTCTCTGTCGAGCGTGCTCTTGTTAAGCAGCCTCACAGATACAGTATGTTCTTCGACATCTATTCAAAGATGCACAAATCCCGTAATTCGCTGCCTTGTCCCTTTTGGCATGCAAGCGAGGATGTGTCAGTTTGTGATTGACGGGGCATGGCTCCTGTGTTGGTCACTGGTGCAGAGATGAAACATGACAGTGTCTCCTGGGGCGGTAAGCACCGGATTCTAGTCCTCCAATTGTGCGTGTCATCAAATGTGGAAACTTTTGGTGGTGGTTTGCAGTATTTTCTCCAACACAGAGAAGCTGTATTTTCTACATGTTACAGTAAAACAGCTGCATTTATAAGCTTTGGTCCGATTAGTCAGGCTTTGACCAATCAGATGCTTCAGGCTGTAAATCCCTGCCGAGTGCTGGAGGGGACGATGATGAGAGTGATCAGTGTTGTCAAGTTGTTGAAGGGGATCTGAAGAAGACGGCCGCTCCCCAGTGGGGGTGTGTGGGTGGTTAGCTACAGCCCACAGCTAGTGAAGGGGAGCTGTGTCAAATCTGACACACTGAAACCCACAAACGCCAACCCTGACAGCCAGTTGTGACGAAAACCAATTTACAGGCAGGAGAAATTCTGTTTGAATTGTGGGGGAGCTGTCCTCCCTGGCTTGATCTGGTTGCTTTAGTTTTTTTAGTCATCCATGTGTGGTGGTAGGTAGGCTAGTTTCTCTTTGGGCTCTGTTTGGGCTTGTAGTCACAAAATCAGCAGAAGATTTATAGCAGATGAAACAAGTGTTTATTTTTTGAAGTAGCTGGAATGTACGAGAACGTGATGCAGGTAGGTGATAAAGACTGAGGAATGCTGGAGATCCGTTCTAGCTGCTCTGATTGTTGTGCAACGTAGTCTTGTCTCAGAGCTTGGCGGGGTACACGTGTGACACATAGGAGAAAACTCTCACCCACAGGGACGTCAGGCTCAGTTCCCGGTAGGGCTATCTCTGGTTTAGTCATGCATTCCAGCTAACACTGTTGGGAGTTAAGAGGGAAGCTGGTAAAGGGTTGTGCTCTTGTCACTGCACTCCAGTCTGAACACAGAGGGATGGGATCCAGGGTGAGTAGTATCACAACCTCCACTTAAAGCACTGGTAACAGTATGTTTATCTGGGGAGGGGGGGGCAACTAACTAGCCAAACAAACTGCTGGTTTAAAGGTATACTATCCAGGAATTGTTGTTAACTGTTAACACATCATCCAAACAGACACTGGTTGTACGTGCGCTGCAGGCTGCTGTACTGTTGTAGGAACGTTATGGAAAAGCTAATGCCTAGCAAGCTAATTAAGCTAACCGCTGGCACCTACCTGTCCAACTTCACATCACTCTTCATCCTTTCTTCAGTGCTCACCAGGAATAAGTGAAAGCCAACCCTAGATTCACTCCTGTTTCAGAGCAAGCTTTGGATGCTTGGCGTTCTCTGTTTGTGTTTTTCAGGTGCTGTGTCCACGGTTTTCATAGCTTCCTCTTGAACGCGTGTTGCCGATGATATTGTCATGTAGCGACTTCTCAACGGACGACGCTTACCTGTCACTCAAAACAGCCACATCCTTAATTATGCTTTGAACCTTAAGAACAATAAATGGGTGAGTTTTAAAAATTCATCCCTGGTTCAGTTGTCATGAAAGGCATTTTAACATGGGGGTCTATGGGATTGACTCGCTCTTGGAGCCAGCCTCAAGTGGCCATTAGAGGAACTGCAACTTTTGGCACCTCCACCTTGGCTTTATTTTTCAGTCCAGGAGATTGCTGCTTGGTTGTTAAGTCCTGAAATCACCTGATGCTGTTGTTGGCTGCGGGCTACGCAGCACTGCTCAAAGGATGCAGCTCAGTTACTTTGATAACAAAGCAAAATAAGATAACACACGCAGAGGGCAGAGTCTCTACAGAGAACAGTGTTCAAAAGAATTATAATGTTAGTGTGAATCTATATAGCTGCTGGTGGGGGGTTCGAAGGATGAGAGGAGCAACTGTTTGTAAGTGAAAGCAGACTTCTAGACCCAGCACAGTGGCTTGAGATGGGAGGCAGAGAGTCACTCTTTCAGGGGGAAATACTGAAATAAGCATCGTGAAAGGCCTTCGAAAGGCTTTTATATGCTGTTTGTCATATGAGGAACTGTCGTATGTGTTTGTCTTGTCAGTAGAGTTTTGCATATTCTTTTGCAGATGACAAAAACACAAGTAAAATATTTACAATTTGCAGACGAATATGCTGTACCTTATAACTTTGCTGTTGCTAATGCTGAAATCAAAAGTAATTCTTCAGAAAAACCCAGGCTAGTATAGCTAAAGCCCTTCAATTTAACAACAGGCCTCAATTGTCCAACTTAAATCCGTGTCATTAACAATAATGCAGCCTGGCTTCCAGTGGTGTCCGTAATGGACTGTAAAGTCCACAGTGTACCATCCAGGCTCCAAACACAGGAAATGAAAGGCACAGAAATCAGTGTGTGCTAATGTACGGTTTGAGAAATAACACGGTGTGAACAGCGTGAAAAGCAAATCAGCATTGCAGGTTTAGACTGAGCTGTGCTACAATTTCTTTCACATACTTTTATTGTTTCACTTTCATGCACAGAAATTGTGGGGGTAGAAAGATACGGTTCAGCAGAATTGTTGTGAATTAATTTTCATTCTGTCAAAATTGGGACTTTTATTCCACCACTCTGCTAAAGAAAACCATGTGAAATAAAGTTCAGGACTGCAGATTCGGCCTGTAAATCAAAATTGATTCAATCCTTAAACTGACTTCACCTCAGTTTGCTGTTATTGTACGTAGTGCAACAGCTTGTGTCTTGTAAATGGACTTGGTGAGGTGTTTAGTAGGAAATGTCTCAAGAACATTATTCGTAGCACCCCACAGTAAACTTCAAACCCTTAAGATATTTCTTGTTGAGCCTCATTCTGCCAAGTCAATCACGGTTTCTTCATCTCCATCACAGTATTTAGCATAATTAATGTGAGCATGGGATTGCAAGTATGCCGCAGACGCAGAGGTAAACAGAGACATCCAGCTATCATCTGGGCTTTTGAGGGAATTCTTTAAAGTGACGCTCCTTTGGGACCATGTATGCACAGGTTTGTTCAAAATCAACTCCTCCCCTCTCATCTCTGCCAGCCGTCATTGACAGCTGGGCCCTGCTAACAGCTGCCTCCCCCTCCCCCCTCCCCCAGAATCTAATACATTAAAAAACAAAAAGAGTTGCCTGGAAGCGTGCTTTGTAGGAGAGATAATTACTTTGTAAAGCCACAGTGAATTTGTGGGTGGTCCCTGGTTTAGAGCTGCTGCCAATTATGTTCTTAATTAATCGATTAATCGCTTTGTTTGTAAAAACAAATGGAGAAAAAAAGCCAATTATATTTAGCCACAGCCTGAGGTAACCTATTTAAATTGCTTGTGTTGTACCATTAGTTGTCCAAAACCCAAATATATTTTGTCAGGGAAATTTAAAGATAAAGAAAAGCAGCAAATCTGCAACATTGAGAAGCTGGAACATGGTAATGTTTTGCATTTAGATATTTGAGCAATTATTGAAACAGTACAGACTCATTTTCTGGCGATCGACTAATTAAGTAATTGACTAATCATTCCAGCGATAGTCAGTTTCACGAGGTGCAGATTGACCTTTCAGTTCAGTTAATTAAAAGTCAGTTCTCACTGTCCATAGTATTTTTTGTCTTTAATAAAGGCAAATTAATTAAAAAAAAAAACAAAACAGTGTGGATAATCACCTGATGATGATACTGATAAAAGGGACTGATTTGGTTTGAGACCAGACCAGGGTTTCTTCACAATTATTTATGACTGGCACACCCATAGACTGTAAAAATAATGGATGTAGCTATTGTGACGTACTTACTGGTTTGTGGACTCCCATTTTGAAGCCTCAGTTTTGCCATTTAGGTTGCGGCCATCTTGGTTTTTTGGAGCTTGAAGCGACCAGACTTGGACTGACGCTGTGGAGAAGCGACAACTGTATGTATCCCTATACAGTTGTCATGAATGGTTGGACAGTCAACCTGATCTCATCCTGAAATTGTCTAGTACTGTCACTTAAACG
>JAPZEB010000014.1:7616661-7629599 GCA_029783705.1 Chaetodon striatus | reverse complement strand
CGTCCATCTGCTCCGATGAGTAAAGCCCCACCGTATGTCCATATGAGCAACATATCCTCACGTATGACCATAATCTGAAGCAGCTTTTGTTCTGTGGAAGTACAGTAGGACTCCCAAAACCGTATCAGAGGGGCATCTAGAACAGGTGTCCCCATTAATTAACAGCTCCCAACGGTGAACCTGAGGAGTAAATCTGCCAAACAGGATCCACACTACATCTCAGGCTGAAGAACATGTGTTAAACCTTGCATGCTCTCTGTCAGTAAAGCTAAAATCCCCCTACAGTGATAATGTTAGTGAAGCCCAGTATTGTCACGGCTCAGCGGGTGACAGGCGCGGACTAAAACAAGAGTAAGACATTTTATTTTCTCAGAAAGAGGGCGAGGAAGAAGCCCACGCGGTCAGGTTTTATTCACGACATTCGATCCGATGGATGTTACGCTACGCGTTTGATCAGTCGTTTCATTTAAGTGCTCTCTCTTCTCTTTGCCTGCTCAGATGTTGGTGACGGCGTTCTTGAACGCAACTTTGGCAGCTCTGAATCTTTAACGGTTGTCCTTATTTTCTCTTCCAAAACCGGCTGCCTTTGATGTGGAGCCGAGGGGATTGCTCCACTCCGTTTCAGTAACTTCTAATGTGTCTCTGATCTGTGGTGATGGCAGAGAGTACATGTTCTCCTCTTTTTATTTTCTTTCAAGCCTTCCCCCCCTTTGCTCCTCTCTGTCTCACTCTCTTCCTGAAGCACTGTCTAATTGAGGAAAATCCACCTGGCACCGATAGAGAGATGCAAGCTGGTATGAACAATGGAGGCATGGAGACCTCTTAAACCACGCTGTCTCACTGAGGGGCCACTGAGGCTAAGAGTTTGTGTCAACACAACAAGGTTCATTTACTGTAGCTGCTCTAATTCAGAGCTTTTGACCTTATTACATACTGACATCATTGACTTTTAGTCGTAGTCATTTTTTCCCTAAGATTTTCTTTTCACCCATATTGGCTTTAAAGTTGAGACTGGAAGTGTATTCTTGAGCTTGGAAAAAGCAGCTGACAAACTCACCACGAGGGCCATTCAGTAGCTGCTCTGGCTGTTCAACATCACATGACTTTATTTTAAAGTCTGTTGGAAAACCCAAAGTTTTCAAACATATAGAATAAGTGTATGTAAAGATGCACGAGACATCTTTAATATTTCCTTTTGGTGGAATGATACAGCCATAAAAAACATCAAGTCTTGCAGTTTGTGACAATTCATCACCTAAAAACTTGGTAACCTGCAGGGCCGTGTGTGATACAGCTGAAAGCTCCATAACAAGCAAGTACGTTTACCTTGCGTTTGTCAACTGATGTTTTCAAGGTCAAGAATAAAATAATAAAATGTCAAGCCAAAGGCCCTGATCACACAGAAAGAGTTTGAGCAGCTGGAGGAGGCTTTTTGTAATTGTTTTAACGAGAGTGAAGCTTTTTTTTTTTGCGTCAAGACGCCCCACACAATTCTGTGCTCTAAGCGCCATTTTTGCCGCGTTCTGAACTCCTCGAGTTGAAAAAACTTAAACTATGGGTGGAAAAACGCCCCACGTCATCTCTTTTTTTTTTACAGAATCTGAATCTCACGCTGAGTTACTGCTGTCGTTTACAAGCTAAAGAACTTATTTTGTTGCAATTCTATGTTCTTGTTCCAATTTATTAAGAATATCGTTATCGATATCGTTAAAAATACCCTGAAATATCGTGATATTATTTTAGGGCCATATTGCCCACCCATAACATGTTGCATCATTTTCCAAAACTGGTGGGTCGTGGGTTCATTCTGACTGGACAGCAAGTGGCTCACACACGTATCAAGTCTGTGAAAAACACACTTAATTTTTAAGTACAGTGAGTTTCTGGCACAGAGCTTTTATTTTGAAGTGCTCTTTCCTGCTGTAGAGTGAGTGACTAACAGACAGCTACTTGACAAAGACCGCAAACTAGCTGGACGACACGGCCAAGCACAAGTATGATGCTGAAGATTTTGAACTGTGTGGACCTTGAACTAATGCCTAAGGGGGCAGGGGGCCCCATTTGGGGGGCTCCAAACATTTGCAGGGTTTGCCTCTCTCGACAGTGCACCCCTGCCCATACGTAACAAACATAGTTATTTTAGTCTAAAACACGATCTTTTTCTAAACCTAACCAAGTAGATTTGGTGCCTAAACCCAACTGTGGTGTCAGCACGTAATTTCAACACAATATGTGTCAACACCTGTGGTGGCGAAAAGGCCTAGAAATACTTGACCCTTAAGGTCAAGTTGGAAGCAAAACATGTGAACAGTCTCAGAGCAGTCTGAGAGCAGAGTGACCTGGCAAACATTGTGATGGGGAAACATTGTGATGGGGAAATAGATGTCGTTGACAGAACGAAGTGTGGTAGAACGCCAAGTATTAATATGAAGATAAGCGCATGTTCTGGAAACAGCAGGAAATCACACCCACACACATAGAAAGTTAGGTATGATGTTTATCTGAGGAGGAGTGTAAGAATGTTGGGTAAACTGCTCTACGGGCGGGGTTGTCTCATTGTTGCGGTATGTGAAGTTGTACTTGTGCCTTCAATAAATTCCCGTAAAGGCTTGTTCTTGAACACACCACATGATGCTGTATTAAGAGGTCGTGGTGAGATCACGCTGCAGAGATTCATACAAAAAATATCCCTATAATCATCACTTATGACGCACTCGAAGCGTGTGACGGTGTCTTTATCTGCAGACTCTGCCCTCTGCCTGTATTTTCTTATTTTCCTCTTATGTTGTGGTGTTTGGGATGTTTAAGAGTGTGTAGCCCCCAGCCAGTAACAGCACCCAGGCGGGGTTGGAACTGTATAAAAAAAAACTGTAGTAGCAGCACGTTTCCAAGAAGGAGCTACTGAATTGTGGACAGAAGAAATACAAATACAGAGAGGTGAAACGACGAGTGGACAAAGCCAGAGAGTGAATCTGTGGTTTGCTTTCACATTTGCTGGTGACTGAAGGAAGGGGCGGGGTTAATGAGTGGCACTGGATTAGCCTGTTTTCTGTTGAACACATAGGTGACGTTCCTACAATGGTACAGTAGCTTGTGTTGTGTTCACAAACAGTGAACAACACTTCCTGTACGAGCTGCTCCAAATGATGTCACTCTTTCACTGGTGTGAGAAGAAAAAAAAAGCCTCATGTAGCCACTTGTCATGCAGCTGTGATGCTTCACCACTCCGGGTTTGCTCTCCTGACCCGCAGTTTGTGACCTGAAGCAAGCAGTTGGCTTTTACGGAGCCAAATCGGCTTGAACCTTGTTCTTGAATTTGTGTAGGTTGCCATGGAGACACCTTGAACCTCAGCGGGGGTTCATCAGCTCCCACATCGCGTCCCCATCCTTTCGGCAGCTCCTGAAGGACCCCGCTGATCCCGAGCAGCTCACCTTGGCGATCTCTTGGCGAGTGAGAGTGATAGGATGCTCCCTGCAGCAGCAGCAGCAGCAGCGGCGAAGGCGGCAGCAGCAGCACGGAGAGTGGTTTCCATGGTAACCAGCAAGCTCGGAGGGAGGAAGAGCATTAATGGGTGGCTGAGGTGTCTGCGAGCATCACTGAAACAACACACGTCCCCTCTCTTCGCGCACACACACACACACACACACTCGGAGTCCGTGTTCTCTGATCCGTGACCTTCGAAAAACGGCGACTGTAAACAAACACGCTGCAGAGCAGAGGCAACTGTTAACCCACAAACACACACACACACACACACACCTGAGAGAACACTTGAGAGAGCCTCCTCCGAGGGCAGCGAGGAGTATTGTTCCTCCGGTGTAATCATAAGTAAGTCCACTGGGATGCAAACACTCCCACAGCTCACACTTCTTAACTCCCCCTGCTAAGTTTATCAAATAACAACCCTCTGCTGTGGCGCTACACGAGCTCGGGAAGTCTTTTGATGTCCTCTCAAGCTCAAACCTCATTTGTATTCTACTTCTGCCCCCAGTTTTCACTAAGCTTTCTTTGATTCCGTCCCCCCGCCAATATGTTTTCCAATGTTAACATTGTTAGTCATGTTTTCCACACAGCATGGTGCACCTCCTCATTTGCAGCTCAATACCACTGTTATAATCATCAATGGATGATCAGTGTAATTAGGCGTCTACCTCGGAGGGAAACCAGCGGGAGGAGACGCCTTGTGACTCTGATCCATGAACCGATTTCAGCTCAGTTTATGTCCATTCAGAAGTGATCCCAGCAGGTAGACATCAGGTAGACATTTATTACCCAATAACAGCCAGTCATGTTTCCCCTCAGTCGACCCAGTGCAGCACTTAAATCATCCGAGGCCGCAGAGGGTAATATATTCTGGATGTCACGTCTGTATGATTGCTAAAAGGCTGCAGTCATCAAACAGCTTCCTCATCCGATATGAGGGTATTGATTGATGAGAGGATGGGATGTTGGAAATGAAATGTCCTGCTGAGAAGTAGATGTAATGGATGTGAGTTTTGTTTTGACTCTTTGGGGGAGGAAATGTGGCTGCACTTTAGACCTGCGGGGATGACCAGAGCAGGGGATTGTGGGTCATAAATGGGATATTTAGGAGGCGGAGAAAGCAGAGAGAGAATATAGTGTATAGAGATCCAATGCTAGGATGAATAAACAGTTCAGGTAGTCGCCAAGATCCATGTAATGTGCAGAGATTTTTTGTCAATCGACAAACTGCAGACGTTTATGTTTATTTATTAAATTTCATTTCAGCCCTCACTGGTACCTTTTTACGTTCGTTTTCATGTATTTTATTTTCATTTAAACTAAGTCAGTCATTCATTCCTTCGACTGAAGAGTCCATATTTCTTTATGTTCCAGTGACGTGATTGTGGAATTTACTTGCATATGTACATCTTTCATCATCTTGTTTACTTAAAAAAAAAACATCCTAAACAAACAACTTCCAAATTATAATTTTGACAGTTGGACTGGAGTGAGAAATATATATGCAGACTTAGATAAACCAGCACCAGTGTGATTAATATTCCCTTGAGAGGACAATAAAAACACCCATCCAATTTCTAACTGCTTATCCTCTTGAGGGTCGTGGGAGGGCTGGAGCCTATCCCAGCTGACACTGGGTGAGAGGCAGGGTTCACCCTGGACAGGTCGCCAGACTATCACAGGGCTGACACATAGAGACAGACAACCATTCACACTCACATTCACACCTACAGACAATTTAGAGTCACCAATTAACCTGCATGTCTTTGGACTGTGGGAGGAAATTTGGTACCTAACCCTCGTTATTGTGTGACTTTGTTGAATCTGAACTAACCCTTTAAAACACCAAGGGTACACAAAGCACAAACTAACTGACTGAGGAAGAGGTATACCAACACCTCCTATGTTCAGTGATGTTAAATCACTATTTTTCTTGATGGAGTCTGGCTTTGAAGAGAGCGATAAAACAGCCTCAGTTCCCTGGCGGAAATTGCTATCTGACGGCGAGTTAAAGCAGTGAAAATATTCTTAATATAGCACACACTTAATTTTTAGGTGGCTAAAATAAATTTTGCTGTTGCCCCCATCCACAGCAGCACATAGCTTCTGCGTCCGTACTGCTTGCTTATCCAAACTTAAAGCGGGCCAACTGACACCTACCATAGGTAATACACTGACTGTAGATATGTGCGTCATTCAGCCCCACATTGAAAAATCCGAACTATCCCTTTAAGTGAAAAGGACAAGGACTAGACAAAGTGAAGGTGCCCTTTCTTGTATGTGTAGCTCATTAATATTCCCAGCAGAGCCTCATCAACTGAACACTCTGGATTACTCATAATAACACAAGACAAATAATTGCAATGTGACATGAAAACAATCAAAGTCACTTAATGAAATGAGTTATGATAAGTATGTTTCAATTAATACACAAAGTGAAAACAGCATGGATGATTGCCAACATCTGTGTGAGAGACTTAAAATCATCTTCATGCTTTCTTTATCCAAATGTATTGAAAGCCAAGCTCGTGGTGGCACTACTGTATGTGGGAGTAAACTGCAGCTCCATCACCCTGTGCCCGAGCCACCTGATTGACACACAGCGCGATGGCGGCTGGAATCTCACAGACATTTATTGGTGGTCATCAAATTGCCATCAGAGGTCAGTGGCCAGCTAACGCGCTAATTGGGTCTCCGTTTCCCGTGGTCCTGTCGGCTCTTTCAATCAAACGTCAGTCCAGCCTGACAGCAATCTGGCGGTGGGCTGAACTGGAAGAGCAAGTAATTTAAGATGTTTTCTCCTCCCCGCCCACGCTCCCCTCTATCCTTTTATACCGTCTTCTCAGATCCAGATTCATAGTCACAAATAGCAACCCTGAAGGTATCATTGCCCTTGTGAGGCACTCTTATGTGCTCTTTTCTTTGTGGTGTTGTATTGCTGGCTCTGGAATTAATTGAGTCTGGATGAAAAAAAAAAAAGAAATTTCCAAAGCTGGAGATACATGTCACAAAACTGTCCTATTTGTAATGATAAATCTTAAGTTGGTTATAGACTGAAATCCCTTTTTTTTTTTTTTGCTTTCCACATGCAAGACTGATTATATTAAAACCAGCAGAACAATACATTCCTGGAACCTGTCAGAGCCTCTTTTTCAGTGGTATATTAAGTCATTAGCAGCCTAAAGGCATACACATCTCCCGCCTGTGGACGAGATGAAAGGAGATTAGAGAGGTGCTGCTAATTCGCAGTGGACAAAGAAGTTCTTCACAGAGCGAACACAGTGGTGGTGCACATGGTAATACAGGACTGAACCAATGCATAATTTATCAGGAAACAGATTCATCTCCTCTCTCAGTTCAGTGGGCCTCGGCTTCAGTGCGTTTATATCCATGCGCATGAAATTCACAGACTTATTTCCCCAGGCATGAACAGAAGCGAGGCAGTTGTCAACAATCACTTTTGACAATTGGACCTGTTTTTCTGTCTTATTTATGAGCGGGCGGTCCCATTTGAGGGCAGAATCTCATTTGGTCAGCACCAAATGTCATTATCGGTACCCTTTTGACATACCCAAGCTCCTCCGTCTCTTTCTGTCTTTCTCTCCACCTGTTTGGATGGATGGGAACACCTTATTGATCTGCTCTGTTCTCGCCCTGCGGTTTTGTAACTGTACCCACCCTCTGAATGTCTGATGACTCTCTACCTTTGGCGTATGCTGGGTTCATTATGACTCCTTGTGGGCTTTTTGACGTCAGTGTAGATGTCTTAAATAGAAAGCAATAGCACATGATTTCTTTTGAGAGGAAATGTGACCCTCATCATCATGTTTCTGTAACCTTTACCTGACTGGCGGTTAGAGACAACTACTTCTGTCTCACAGAGCCGTCAATGGAAAATTTAATACCAAGACAAAGAGGCATCATGTACGTAGGGCTGAGATGAAATGCTTATCTCTCAGTGCAATACAGTCATGATGCGTAGGTGCCGATTTAATATGTGTTGTAATTTTAAGTACTGCAATCCTACAAGTTTTGCTGTTCAATATTACGATCCAATGTGATTTCTTTAACACAAGATCAGAGGTAGGCAACTTGTGGCTCTTCAGCTCCTCTCCAGTGGCTCCCTGTAGCCGTAACAAAAAATTAAAATATGGAAATGAAAGATGTTTTTTTTTTTCCCTATTTTAATTTCCATTTATCATTCTTTTGGGCCTTAAGAAATTCTTGCATTCTCCAGTTGTAAAAATGTGAAGCCTTTACACCAAATCAAAAAAATGTTTTAACATTTTGTCAACTAAAATATGTGTGACACTTTCACCTTGGCTAGTCTTGAATTTCACTAGCTAGGTTAAATTCCAAATCCAAAAAGGTTAAAATCTTTCAGTAAAATGTAGAATTGAATAGGGAATATAGAGTAGCCACCTTGAATGCTCATTTAGACCTTTTTGTCATGTGAATAGGCTAATTAAGACTTTATAGGTGGTGTTATTATTATTATAAGACTCAAGTATGTTGTGTGTTGTCAGACAGATTTATTTGTGTGTTATTTATGGTCGAATCGGCTCTTTCAGTAGTGAAGGGTGCTGTCCCCTGCACTAGACCATGGGACAGAGTTGAATCATATACTTCTTGAGACTGTAGATCATGAGGCATACTTCCAAAAACAATGTACATTTTATGTCAGTCAGTCTTTCTTTTATTTCAGAAGTGTCATATACTGCATAGGAAAGTGGTAAGATAAATAAACCTACAATTGTTATATGAATACAACGAGTGCAATGAAAAAAAAATATGTACATTTTGAAGTCAACTCAAACTGCTATATTTACCTGTCCCTGTGGTGTTTCCCACACATTGATTTATTTTTTGTGGCGGCCACCACTGCATCAACATTGACTGCCACTTATAAATTTTCTATTTTATTTATATTTCTAGCATTTGAAATCAGTAAACTCTTATTCCATTGTAGAGCTGTCTCTTTTTCTCTGTGTATCAGGCCACAAATGAAACAAATTAGCTAGGTCATGCACCCCGGGGTTCCTCCTCTGTCTCACTCCCTGCCTTAAGGAGACTATTTGATGGGAGGAGAGCAGGTGGAAGCTCCGTAGACAAACGTGGTAGCAGCTGGGGGTCACAGCGGGCTGGCTCTGACCTGTGTAACGGCAGCAACAGAAGGTTTGCTGATCTGGTGGGGAGTTTATGCTCAACTGGCTGAATTTGAGTTGCTATTCAAACAGCTGAAGGTCCATACTCGAATTATCTGCCATTTTCTGATGTCTTGCTTCTTCTTTCTTTTTCTTGAGACGAAGATGAAGTCACATTTCTTGTAGATCCCTGCAATAGCAGTGGTAACTTATTCCCATCTCTGCGTTTAAATTATATTTATCTAGGCATTAAAAATTGTATTAAAAACCCTGCATATAATTGTCTCAGGAAAACTACAAAACTACAATTAACAATTGTGTTTTTGTAATGATAACCACGATTGTTCCCTAACTTTAACCAAGTATTTTAGTTGCCTAACCCTAACTCCCTAACTCCACCTTTATCATAGATTATTTGCCAGAACCATGATCTTTATTTTACCCTAACCAGACTGTCAGATAATGTAGAAAGCAGGAATTTTTGGACATAAAAATTGTGATCTTTTCCCCAATGTGTGCCCCTGGCGACCCACTGAAATTTGCTTTGCCTTTGTGTCCTTTCACCGCTTATTTTACCAACTTATGCTTATTTTACCTATGTGCATTTGTTGTTGAAACCTTCTGTTAACAGCAGCTCAGACTCACTGATTGACTAGTTGCTTCGCTGCAGCGCAATATAAGAAAACATATGATACTGTTATTTTTTTAGTCACTCGGAGCAATGCAAGTTGAAGCTTACAATTGAAGCTTTTACTTGAGGTCTGCAGTTTATTTCAGCTGCAAACGTCTGTCTGAAGGGTTGGAAATGATCCCACACAGCTGCAGTGTCTCTCCTCTAGTGCCACTTAAAGTTTGTTTAAGTTCATTTCAGACGAGGACTTTTTGTAACTCTCGCCGATTCATGAAGGAAACCAAACCAGGAGTCTCCCTGTGGCTTTACTCCACTTAGAAGCCATGCTAAGCCTATCAACCACTCAGCTGCACTTGATACACAACAGCCCCAGGCAAGGAAGTCTAAGACTCAATCTGGCTCTGCTGCTCACAGATACAAAGTTACTACAAGCCCTCAACAGGCCTCTGGCTGAGTGTTGTGTGGTCAAGCATTTTAAGAAAATGAACTGAACTGGGACGTGCGCGTGGACATGAAATAAGAGCAAGTGGGAGCTTGTGCTAGTTGGTTATTTAGTGCTTCCCTTGAAGTGGCCAAATCAACCCATTTGGGTATCATCTGAGGGGCTGGTTGTGTCAGGCAGAGCTGACAGCGCGGAGGGAAGGAGTGGCAGTTATAATTCTGTGTGAAACCAGCTTCAGGCTGGCACTGGATGCGTGTGACAGCTGAGCCAGGACAAGATGTGTGGGGATGTTATGAGAAGTTATCACAGCCATTTTATGCTTGAATTTAGAGGGAAGAAAAAGGATTCACACCTCCTTGACTTTCTGTTTTTTAACACTGAATCACACTGGATGCAGCTAGGATTATTTGACGCTGAGCAACAAAGGTGTCCTTAAAGGAATACTTCACCCACAAAATGTTCATCTGTATATCAGTTACTCACCCCGTGTTACGTTGAACTTGTGAAGAAAACTTTGTTTTTCTGGCATGCCTCTTGTGAACGGAGAATCCAGAAAAGGCAAAAAATTGTTGATGAATTGAAGTAAACAGGGTCCACATTTAAAAACAGTAAAACTATGTCAAAACGTCAATTTACAAACTCTCACAGGACTCGTGCAGGTCTTACTTATCCAGATATGCTCAGTACTTCCTAAACACATGCATTTTTGCTTTACTTTACTATGTATGTGTATAGCTTATTTTTTTGCACTATGACTTTTGTATCATTACCGATGTCACCAATGCATACAGCTTATTTTTGCCATAGTATTATCTTCATTCTCATATTATCATAAAAACGTGTGCAGCTTACTTTGCACTCGTATTATCTTCATTATCATTATTTGCACAGCTTTTTTTTTTTGCATTTACATATTATACTTATGTTGTAATGTGTACATCTGTCCTTGCTTTTTTTTTTTCCTTAAATTACCATATGTGTAACCCACTATATGTGCTTCTGCAGATTGCCCCTTGGGTGCAAATAGTGTTTTAAATTTACTGAATTGAATTTAAAATATTTCTACGTAGGAGTTGCATGCTTGGGCAAGCATGTGTGTTTCAACTTGTGCATTCCATTGAGCAGAGTTTGAACACATGCGCTTGCCCAGGCGCGCTACTCGTCCATGCGTCACTGCTTTTGCAGAAGTGTTTTAGTGTAAATGCACATGTTTAGAAAGAACTGAGCATACGACTGGATAAATAAGACTTAGATTATACAGCCCGAGTTGCGTGAGAGTTTGTAAATGGAACAAAAAACGGATTCATTTAGTTCCACTGTTGATTTTTGGATTTTTCGTTCATCGTTTTTTTGGATTCTTTGTTCATCATGGGGGCATGCAAAAAAAGTTCTCTTCATAAATTCAACATAACATGGGATGAGTAATTGATACTCAAGTGATCATTAGGTTGGTTTAGTATTTGTGTAATTTTTTTGTTATTAAGATTTTTATTGTTCTTTCTGTTAGATTTAACACACATTTAACAAGGAAAAATCAGATGGGAAAAACAGGAATATAAAATAAACAAGACAGAACAAAACAAAACAAAGCAAACAGTAATCAGAGAGAAAAACGGGGATGATGGAAGGCTGACATTCATGTAGCATATGTAAAATACAACAGATCTCATACATCCATTGTGTATATGAACTGGGGGCTACTGGTGTAAGGACAGTGTCCCAGTGGTCCTCTAGCCCTTTATCAAAGTCTTTTAACAGGCAGGCTGCCCGCTCCATGTTTATTAAGTCCAGATATTCCTTCAGCCAAGAGTCCCTTGTAAAGCAGCCTGCTTTATGCTCCTTCCAGTTTGAATGGATTAATGTCTTAGCAGATAGGCAAGCCAGTGTCCATAGGCGCTCAACAGTTACTCCAGCATTATTATCCAATTTCAGGCTCGGCAAACATACTTTAGGGCACACTGGGAAATTAACATTGAAAACTCTGACACAAGAGATATCACTTCTGACCAGTGTTTTAACAGGTGGACAGTCTCAGAGTGAGTGAAATGAAGAACCTTGGTTGCCACAATTATGCCAGCATGAATCTTAATGTTTGTCAACCCCTTGGATAATTTAACAGAAGAACAGAATCTTATATTGTATTATTCTTGAATATAAGTTAAGAATACAAATAAATGTTCTTTCTTGCCGGATGACAGACAACACTATAGGTAGTGTGTAGTTTTGTTTAGGCACAAATCCACTTGGTTATGTTTGGGGAAAGATCATGTTTTGGCTTAATATACCTGTTTTTTGGGGCACAATCCTCACATGGAAAGCAGTGATGTCTCAGTAAAAAACAGCTGCTTTTCATGGCATTGTCCTTGCTGGAAAAACAGCTACAAATTGCTGAAAAACACCCACATTTGGTGACTAAGGGCCCATCCACAGGAAGCCTTGTCAGGGTGAATTTGCCATAGTTTGTAACCGGTTCGGCCTTTCATCCGTACGAAACTGGCGTTTTTGGAAGTCGAAGCCGCATCTTTTTGAAGTGGGGTTCCAGAGTACACAAATCTGAAGATGCCACCTTTGTGCCTTCGTGTGTACAGCCAATGCGCGACTTTGGCCGGCAATGATGTCATAGCGCCACCCACTTCGACTGACACGACTCCCAATCAATGTTTTTTTGAAGTTAACTGGCTTTGTAATCCAGCATGACTCGAAGCAGCAGCTCAACTTCATCATCAGTCCAAACCGAAGTCTCCGTTTTTCCCTCGTGTATTGGAATTCGTTTTCACCATCTTCTTGTTGTGCTTGTTCTCGATCTTCTTCTTCTTCCGTTTGTATACACTGCGCGTCTTCTTCTCTGGTTCAGAGCTGTATGATGTTAGTGGCCAACATCTCCTGGCTGGTATATACACTGCAGCCTTTTTATGCGGTTTCAGTGGCTTGAACCAACTTCATTTTGACGGTTGCATTCTTGAAGTCGGCGCCATGTTTACAGAACACTATTGCAGTCCGATCATTTTATTTGGCGGTTTCAAAAAGACAAGTCTTCGTGTGGATAAAGCCTAAAAAGTCGTAGGAAACACAGCAACTTACTTAAAAACAACCACTTTTGTTGTTTGTTGGTCTCAGGAGTGATCTGCAGTGGTCTGCAGCTTGGCAGGCGCCTTGCCTAGGTGTCAAACCATCCACCATCCCCTCCACTTCCCGCTAACACTTTAGACACGTTAATATGATACGTAAAAAAATATG
>JAPZEB010000014.1:7576250-7586514 GCA_029783705.1 Chaetodon striatus | reverse complement strand
TTCACACCTACGGACAATTTAGAGTCACCAATTAACCTGCATGTCTTTGGACTGTGGGAGGAAGCTGGAGTACCCGGGGGAAACCCACGCTTGAGCTAGTTTGCTGTCTGTGTCAAGTTGCTAACGGTTAGTCACCACTTCACAATAAAAGCTCTGTGCTGGAAATTCACTGTACTTAAACGTAAAGTGTTTACAAACATGACAGTTTGGCGAGTCCTTTGCGGTCCATTCAGAATGGACTCGTAACCCACTTTTGGACCACGACCCACCTGTTGGGAACTTCTAATTTAACAGTTTATAACTGGTAATTTGTCAATAAAGTTGAAGGTATGGACAATAGAAGAATTTAATTTAAAATCAAACATATTAATGCTGTATTTTGGTAGTTGTTTTAAAACAGTTATCCAGTGGTTTTATGAACTTAAAGGTTCCCTGTTTTAGAAAATGGAGTACAGTGGACAATCCCTTGGTTACATCTAGAGCCACCATTTTCATTTGCATGCATTATTTAGTGTATTTATGTTTTTTTCTGATGAGTGATTTCATCTGTGTGGTAGTCAACCTGATGTAAATTCAAATAAATGCAAAGGACGGACATATATATGCAGATGTTTCCCATTTACATATATATTGCTACTACTTACATGCAAAGCAAGCTATGGGATATCCTGTGAACATCAGTGACTGTGCGTAGAAATTAATCATTCCACCTATCAGATAGATGGAGGAGGCTGCAGGAGGAGCAGCAGCAGCAGCTTAACATGAGCTGATTCTGGCTGATCTCCACAGAGCGACAGATTGGCACCTACTGCTCCACAGAATGTCCTCTTCCTTCCTGTATTAATGAACCCAGGGAGAAAAAAACATGAATGGAGGGATTTCAGAGGACCAGGTTTTGATAACATGCGGGAACTCCTGCAGAGAGATATCATATTTAGCCCTTCATTTGCCCCATTCACCACAGATTACAGCATGTTGACCCAAAAATACATAGAGATGATAATTTTGTTGAGTCCTAAATTTTTAAATTGTCGTAAATGATTGATGCTTTGTTTTAGAGCCACAACCAATGATTATTTTCAGTATTCAGCAATCTGCTGATTATTTTCTCCATTTATTTTTTAAAAAATGTCAGAAAATTGTAATAAAAAATACCCATCAAATTTCCCAGAGCCCAGGGTGCAAGGTTGTAGTACTCAAGATCAATCTCAAGAACACTTTTCAAATGTCTGGTGTTGGATTCGGCAACATTTTAAATTCGGTTTTGTCTTGGTCTCACACAAAGAGGACTCTGGATTTTATTCCAAGACCGGTCAAGGCCACAACTGCAAGGTTATTACTACATTATCTGTGCAAAAAAGAAATGTTGAATACAGATGGTGAAGTTGATTTCAGCTCCCTAGTGTTTGTATTTGTTCGCTCATAGAAAACAAATTTCCCTACATAAAGTTCACCCATGCAGTGCCCTTTTTTTTTTTTTTTTTTTTTTAAACCTTTTTTACTGGGAAGTCTCTTGAGATAAAGATCTCTTCCAAATGAGACCTGGCGAAGACAGCACACCAGTTACAATTTAAAGAGAAATAAAACACAGCAGACAGGAAAATACGACCATTTAACACATGAGGGAGAGAATAAAACTGTTGCACTTCTCAGTTACCTGGACTTTTAATAGACTTATTTTCCAAGGGGACTAGATTATCAAGATGTAATTTGTTCTGCAGATTATTCAAAGTCCAAGGAGAAAATTCAGAGAAGGTGTTTTGACCCAGCTCAGTGCAAACCCTAGGAGCCTGCTAATAAAACCTCCTGGTGGAACAAAGCTGAAGCCTGCTGTAGGTTTGAAGCAAAATATTAACCAATAAATGAGGGCAGTGTACCCAGTATGGCCTTAGTCACAAAAATATACAACTGAAGTTGTCTTTGTAGACTCAGTGACCGGTAACTAACCGGTTAATTTTAAGAGGGGGGGTCAAAAAGTCATGAAATACAATAAGCGTTTTAGTCCAGCACTCCATTGACTCAGTGAACTTTAGCGCCACATTTCAAAATGCTGTCTATTTAGAGGTGGTGAAATTTTAATGTTTTGTGGTGTAAATGTCTCGCCTGCCATTTTATTTTATGTTGGCTTCGCCAAAAGACAGCTAGCTGCGTCAACATGTGGAAACATAGGGCCCACTGCCCACCTTCTGGTCTCCACTGGTTTGCTAACGTTGCCTTAGTCACTCTGCACTGCACACTGGCTGTGTAGGGTGGAAGCTAACTAGCGGCACAGCTCATTTGTGACTAACGCTGGTAACACACTCCAGCTGGCAGGACAACATCCCCAGGTGGTCCCAGTAAGTAGGCGGCTAAATTTTACATTGCAAAACATCGTTAACTATATTAGCATCACTAGATGTGACATTGCTAACAGTTCTAGTAGAGCTAACAGTGAAGTTAACGATGCTAAAGGGGGTTTGTGGCTCAAAATCTAGCAGTAATCGCTGAATGACTGGTGTCGCTAGCTAGCTCCCACCCGACCTGGCTGGTGCGCAGTGCAGAGCGGCCAAGACTAGCTAACTACTGGAAACAGGAGGGTGGGCAGTAGGGTAACTGATTTATTGGTTAACTGTTGACATTATAGTCTCAACCTTTAAAGTCTTGGTCTAGTCTTGGTTATGATACACTCTAGTCTTCTTGACTCTGTCTGGGTTAAGTTGATCTCGACTACATACTGCCAGGTGGTGTCTTAAAATATCCTTTTTCTACGACCAATAGTCCAGAAAACACAATAATTTTCAATTTACAATGACATAAAACATGAACTAAAACAGCACATTGGAGAATCTGGTGCCTGAGAGGAGTTTCCGCTGAGAAAAATTACTTAAATTTCAATTATCTGCTAATTAATTTTCTGTCATGACTTCAGCTCTACTTATTTTTTATTCAGATCAGGTTTGCTAAATTATTTCTGTTGTATCATTCTGCAGCTGCAGAGCGTAGATTAATCTGTAAACTCCTCTTTATCTTTCACTTCGTTAGGAATCTCTGTATGTCTTGATTCCCTTTAAAATGTGAGTATTAAGACTCTGTGTAAACACAGTGTAGACGGCGGGGCAGACAATAGATCAGGGGATCAATATGGTGCCCAGCTGTCGGGAGGAGCTTTGACCTTTGGTTACTAAGGACAACAGCCTGATGTCTACGACCTCTCTGAGCTTCACTGCAACGTGTCATTTAGCTTTCTTCATTCGGAGGTTGACATTTATTTCTGAGGTGCCTTTTTGCAGTGGTTACTGAGTAACTGATCAGCACCAGAAAATGTCTGCCTGGGTAAAGTTGTGTTGATAAATGCATGAAGTATAATCTGTTTTCCTCATCAGAGCTTGAGAAATAAAGAACTGTCAGAAAGTACTTGTTTTTGGCTCTCCGGTTGGTCTCTCGAGGATTTTCTTGTATATTTTCCTCCTCTCTCCAGAAAGCTCATTATCATTTATTAAGTCTGCGAGACAACTCAGTGTGGAGTTGGTCTGTGAAGGTTTTGTGAGTGGTGACGTGAAGGGCCATCAGTGGAAAGACCTCATCAATCTCCCCCCAGAACAACAAAAGAACAAGAGAAGTCGCTCCTCGCGTCGGGTCACACACAGTATAACCGGTGTCGACCAGGTGGGCGACACGGTCCCCCGAAGCTGCCAACCTCATCAGCGGGCACCTGTGGCCTCCGCACCGTGTAACCATGGCAACAAAGCTATAGCAAAACGAAAGTGTGCTGAAGGTCAAAGACAATTCAGACGGACTGTCGAGAGGTGGCAGGGGCCTGAGAGACGACTTGCCCGAAGTGTCAGCGGTGGCACTCTCCTATCTCGTGGAGTGTGGGAGGCACTTATGGGGCCCATCATTATGGTTCAGTGGCGCCACTCGATGCACATACCGCCCTTGTCACGGCCACCAATGTGCCGCTAGTGAATTACCTCCTTTGAGCCCCTCAGGCTCAAGAATGTGACAGCCTGAAACCTCTCCTACGATCCGCTCTGAGAGCCGCGGTGAGGGCAGCGAGATGTGGCTGAAATCAATATCATGATATTTAAGAGGCACTTGACTCTAAATCCATATCTTTTGGGTTAGATATGGTTTACATTAGAATTATAGGTACAGTCACTTTATTCTACTGTACTTTAAATTAATTCTGCTGCAAGTCTTGTTCATATTAACAGCCGGTCTTTTGCTTTTTCCAAAGAAAATCCGTCCTCTACACATCACATCTACATAATCTGTGATGCGGCTGTACTCTGCACTCTTGTACAAGAGATGGTAATAATCCAGGTATTATTTATGGCTTCTGCAGGTCATTGAGAAGTTATACAATCATACACAGCTTCACACGTAACACTTATTCAAAGTAAATTTAGACACAGAACTGCAAAAGCCTCTGATTAGAAAATATTTCTTTATATCTAAAAGGGGTTTGTTAAAGCTGAAGCATTTATGTCTCTAATGCTTTTGTAATCAAAAGTTTTTGCTGAAATAATTAGACAAATTAATTGATGATTTGACGACGCAAAATGAATCATCAACAATTCTGATAACCAGTAATTATCAAGAAGACGTAGCTGTTTACAACTCTCAAATGTCAAGATATTATAAATTGTGTTTTTGTGGGTCGGACAAGAAAAAAATATTTTAAGGATCTGCAGCAAACAACTTCAGTATTTGCTAGTAGTATTTATGGCATCCTGAGCAGAGAATAAAGTCACTCTCCCTCTGTGTGTGTTCTTATACAAGCTTCTCAGTTCTCCGTTGTGGTGGACAGTTCGGCAGCGTGTTGTGTGCATGTTAACACATGTGAGTCCTTGTGTGTGTATCCCACTGGCTAGCTAATTGCTGCTCATATGGCAGTTACTGCTAATATCGGGACAGAGTTGTAAAAGCATGCCCATCCTTCGGTGTCCCCCTGGTTAACACCGTTAGCCCTGTCAGCACTGTTAGCTGCTAGCCACCGGCTTACACACCTCTACGTTGAGAGCCATGTGCAGGCAAACTGAATCAGACTCTGAATCATAGATATGCTCTACCTGTCATGTAGGGCAGTGGTTCCCAACTTTTTCGGCCACAGGGTCCAGATTTCTCCTTAGTCATTAGTTCAAGGTTCTCACAGGTTAATATATTCAGCATCATACTTGTGTTTGGCCGTGTCATGAGCTAGTTTGCTGTCTCTGTCAAGTAGCTGTTAGTCACTCACTGTACAGCAGGAAACAGCACTTCAAAGTAAAAGCATTGTGTAGGAAATTCACTGCACTTAAAAATTAAGTGTGTTTTTTTACCAACTTGACACGTTTGCAAGTCACTTACGGTCCAATCAGAATGGACCTGCAACCCACTTTTGGACCGCAGTCGACCAGTTGGGGACCACTGGTATAGAGCTCCTTTAAAGACGTCACCTTGGGAGTCTGGCAACCTGTGATTTTTCACACTTGCTTAACATTTTATAAACTAAATTATTAATGGTTTTCAAAGCTGCATTTAATTGATGTAATATTCTGAATTTACTAGACTTTTCTAGCTGTTACATTGCTTGCCTTTACCCACTTAGTCATTTTATCTACAGTATCGTTGCAATATTAATATCAAGGTATGTAGTCAAAAATATTCTGGTATTTGATTTTCTCCTGCCCTGTGTGTTCAGTACAGTTGAGTCGTGATGACTGTGATGGCCATAATTATAAATCACATCATTTTAATCAAAACATTCAGATATGTGTCACCACACACACAGGTCTCTCACACAGGAGTCATTTTGACATGTGCCAGCAGGAAAAGCACAGGTGTAAATAACAAAGTGAATGATGGCTGGGTTCCATTTAGCTGCTTCTCTGTCAGGGTTCACGTATTGTGCATGCTGTCACACTGTCATGGCGTACTTTTACTATGACAACAAGTCAAAATGTCTGCTGTGAAGAAAGCCTCATGTATTTACTTTCCTTTTATTTGTCACCTGTCTTTACACAGTACACGCAGTACTTTGAAGAAAGCCTCAAAGACAGTACTGTAATTGTTGAATTAAAAAAAACACAATACTGTCAAGTGTCATTCTTCGCTGTAATAGCTGGTACTCACTGCTGCCAATGGTACTCAGCTGCACATTGTTCCTTTTGTATCACCATCATTGCAGTAATCACAGTGAAGCACATCCTCTTATGCCTTTTTTTGTTATAGTACACTCTGATGTGTGAAAGATGGCGTGAATCATGTCTCAGTTTGTCGAACCACCAGTCTGCCTCCTGTATTCAGCGGTTCTGGTTTGATTGCAGTCATGAATCTGTATGAAAGGCCTGATGCATGTCGAAAATCAGCACAGTACATGTTCCATCAGCCCTCAGACGGCCCACAGCGGGGTCTTGAATATCCCACTGACACTGAAATCGCCGGTGGTTTTGATGGCTGTTCTCGCAGCATTCTGAGTAATTTATTTCGCTTTGTGGAAGCACGGTGACATTTAAATGGAGGCCGGCACAAGAGTCTGCGGCTGTGTCTCTCCCATGCAGCTCTTTTGTGAAAAGGGAAGCGTGCATTCCAGTTCTAGCAGTAGGGAGTGGGCAGCACGATGCGTGGGTAAAAGAAGCGTTGGTCTAACCTCTCCTCCGCTCTCTGATCACAACGTCAATAGTGGGAAGTCTCACTCCTGTTCACTCTGTCTCGATGTGTCCCTTCCCTTACCTCTCGCTCTACTCACTTTCCTGCTTTCCCTCTATATGGCCTTTTCCTCTTTTTCCGCTTCCTTTTCAGTGAGTTTCCTTATGGTCTTTCACGCTGGCTCCAGGCAGGAAGTTCTTAATGTGAGAGTGTTTTGTTGCATCTTTCCATCTGATAATTTATGCTGGATCTGTGTCAACTCTCTACTCTATGTTAATGTTGACAGCTTGATTAAAGGGACGTGCTCACGGCTCAGGCGTTACTGATATTTAGCAGTTGGTGCTACTGTGACCTAGATATGGTGTCTTTTCTTAGGTGGCAACTGAGCAGGGATAATGTTGGCAGGTTTTTATGGTCACGGAAAGCGATAGGCCTCAAACATTTGAACTCTGGTGGGACCGTTGTGCATGTATTTGCTACGTTTTCAGTGGTAGCTCGACTTGTTTTCATAAAGTGCTGCAAACAGTGTAAACAACTTTTGGATGTTTAGGAACTTAAAACTTAAGTGAATTAGAGCAATTTCAATTTGGTAACACTGACATCTTGTGTGTTGAAACTCTTAAACTCTTTAAAGCTGGTGTAGGCAGTTTTATTTTGGCAACATCCAGCAAAAATCTCATAATTCTGATTCAATGGCAAAGAGTCCTGCAGAGAAAGTTGCTATATCGGTGTTGGCTTCAACTGCCTACACTGCAAAGCATCCCAAAAAAGGAAGACAGACTTATCAAAATCAATCAAACAAGTCTAAAAGAGAGTGACAATGAATGAAACAAAAAACATGTCAATGAAAATGTCAAAGAAAATGTTGCCAATAGTTTAGCTTCCTGCTAACTGGAACCAAAGGCTCATGGCTGCATGGCTACAACTCCCCTTGCCAACCTTGACATTACAAACCCCACTAGTCAAGGGCTGCTGCAATCCCAATCCAGCCAGTGCCAACCCCAGCTCCGAGGATCTGGACAGCCCCGATTCCCCGCCAGATCAGCAAACTTTCTGTTGCTGCTGTCACACAGGTTAGACCTGGTGCTGCTACTGGCCACCAACCTACTATGATACTTGGTTTGAATTTGAGCTGCTGTTAGCTAGCTAGTTATTGTCTCATATTTGGTCTGATTAACAGAGAGAGAAAGAGTGGAGCTTTATTAATTAAGAGGTGGTTTAGTCTCTAAAATGTCAGAAAATACTTGGAAATGTCCATCACAGTTTCCACGGTGACCCCTTCTAATGTCTTGTCTTGCCTAAATCTCAATTTATTATCATGGAAAATTTAGAAAAAACTCAAACTTTGTTAATTTTTTTTTTTTTTTTTAAATAGTCAGTTGTTGCTGATTAATTTTCTGTTTATTGGCTAATTGACTGATCAGTTCAGCTTGTGATCAGTTAATACAGCCAGGCGTGGTACTTGTTGCCTGAAGCACCTGCTCTTGTTACCTGTGAACATGCACAGATGTTTTGCTCAGGTGTCTTCCTACATGCTGTCATGTAATGTTACCACATGCACTCCGGGATGGTTGTACAGGAATACCTGCCATACCTCTGCTGAGGTAGACCTGTCCTCTGAATATTATTTTTTATTAAAATTCAAAAGACCAGATGTCATGAAATCTATAACCAAGCATTAGAAATGTCCTGCTAACTAACAGAGTAACAAAAACACAAGTTAATCTGTGGAAGTAAAAACCATAAGCACATCTTTTTCAATTGCAATTTTAAAGAAGTGTTAACAAGACATAATGAACAATTTTGGTAGATATCACATTAAAATTTCACAACATTTGCTTAGGCTCCTATTTTAGTGGTGTATGCCGCAGCAGGTACAGTGCCATTTTTCCATTTTTTTCAGCTAAGCCTTAATACAGGTCCAGCTCTAATCCTAAGGGACATCCTGTTTGATGCACAGGACAGCACATACACTCGACACATAATTGATTTTTTTGGAGCTGTGTATGTGAGCATCTCTGCAAACCTCCATGAGCTACTTTTACCCAGAAGCCCCCTCTCCACATCCCAGCACACAAGACAATTTTATGAATCCTCACACGAGTTTCAGCTTTAACTCCCAGATGGTTTTTGAGCCCCCTGGTGTATTATTTCTCTGTGATATTGGAGCTCTAAAGATGTCGCCTATATCGAGTATCCATATAGAGGGGCATGCGGGCTTTAAACAGTCTCTTCTGTACAACAAAAATAGAAAAAAGTGAAGAGGGAATTGGAGAACTGATGTACTGAGTGTGGACTTCACTTCACTTAGCATGAAACAAGATGTATTTGTACCAAGTATAATCATACATTTATCTTGTTTCTGTGAATTTAGCCCTGATTTACAGTATTTAGTTTTAGTATTACATTAGAGGTACATTTGACATTACTCAATGATATTCAAATATACTAAAGACATTTGAAAATGGCGTTGTGGCCAGTTTATGTCGTCTTCATCTTTATCTGACGTATGTCTTTAGACCGTCAGCTCCATTGAGGCAAGCCAGTCCAGTGTTTCATCATCTAGGTCAATTCAACCACGTTCACCATTCGGTGGCTGTGTTTGGGGCAGCTGGTTATCACGTGCTCCACAGTTTGTAGTGGATCCCCGCATTCGCAGTGGGCACTGTCCACGAGACCTCATTTTTGCATTGCTGCCTCAAAGCGTCCTACGCCTGTCCTCCGGTGGTTGAGAGTTATACATTGCTTTCAGTGCAGGTGCTGGCCAGGAACATCTGTGGGGTCTTCAATGAAGTGGTGAAGCCTTGATGGTTCTGCTGACGTCCACTGGTCCCTCCATCTTGCCTTGATCCAGGCAGCCTTGGAGGTATTAGATGGTGTTATATGGAGCAGTTCTTTTGCGTGTGTGGCAAAGGGGCACTGTAGTGTCTCTGTAGTGATGTTGTGGAGGAGGTGGGATTCACCCGTCTGAGCGTTTCGAGCGAGGGCCAGCGTGGCTGCTTCTCGTGGGACCTTTGCTGGAGCAATATCAGCTCTGCACGCAGCTGTTTTCAGCAAATATGCTCTGATAAACCCGCTGCGCACTTCCTGTCCAGCACCTAACAACATACAGAGACAGTTAGCAACTAGCTAGTGAACAAAATGGAGCATATAGCAGCTGAAGAGACAGATATTTGCCTCAGGAGTTGGTGGAGACCAAAAACGGAGAGTGAATGTTGTACTTAGATGAAAATTTATCTGCATCTGCTTAATGTATGAATAGGAAGCTGTTTGCTGACATGCTCGCCATATAAACTTTGTGTTTGCAGCTTGTTTTTGCTGCCACCAAGTGGTCAAAAATATTGATTAAAGCAGCTTTTTAAAACGGATTTGGAAACTGCCCACTTTCAATTTGCAATTTCCATTACGAGTGTGCCATGTCATCTTGTTCACGATAATACCAGTATCATTTTTAATTTGATATGAAAAATTCATATTGTGACACTTGTGATAGTTTGACTTGTTGACACATTGACATCATACTGTTACCCATGGCAACAACAAGCATGGCTGAAAGCGAAATTATTACAGACTCCGCTGTGGTTTCAAAAAGAGGAGCAGCTTCAGTAGTGTGTAATAAACTGTGGCGTCCTGAATGTTTTATGAACAGCCCCGG
>JAPZEB010000014.1:7517824-7537702 GCA_029783705.1 Chaetodon striatus | reverse complement strand
CCCTCCCTCCCTCCTTTTCTTTTTTATGCCATTTTCCTTCCTCCCTCAATACCCACCCTTCTCCTCCCCCTCCTTTTGCTCTGCGGTTGCCATGACAACAGCAGCACTGCACCATTCATCTGTTGTAGACCTGGGCTCCTGTTCCTATAGTGAGAGTGCGCCTCTCACATCTATACATAACACGCTAAGCGCTAATGCAGTCACGGAGGCGAATGAGGAGCTATCTGTGCTCCACTCCACGGGCTCCTCACAGGAAAAGCTCCCTGTGCTGTTTTTTTTTTTTTTCCGTCCTTCTTCTTTGCGTAGTGGCGAAGGTTTCGGTCACCTGTCAGCCCTCGGTACTACTGCCATCATAGAGGTGTCACCTCTGTGTCCCCCAGTGACACAGTGACTGCTGCGTTCTCTTCCTTCCTCCTTCCCTTCTCCTCCCTCCCTTCCCTTCCCTCTTTCCTCCTCCTCCTCCTCCTCCTCTCGCTCCTCCCGTCACTGCCATATCTCGCCTGGCTCTGTATCACTTACTGCGACTGTAAGAGCGGGCAGCATCAGCACTGAAACCTGTGGAGATTTCCTCAGAAAGGAAACAAGGGGGGGAAGAAAGAGACAGCAGCAGCAGAGAGAGCTCCTGTTCCTCCGCACTTCTCCTCTCCTGCTCGGCTGCAGGTTCTTTTTCCCCTGTTTTCGTTTTTCTTTTCTTCCTGGTTATTTTTGATGAACTGGTCGTCGCTCAGGGAGGAAGGACTGCTCGTGTCGCTGGAGGGGGAAGGAGGGGAGCTGGTGCCGTACTCCAGCCTTCAGGAATGCGAGATCTGGTTTGAGAATGGTGAGCCCTTGCCACACCCTCTTTTGCTTGTTTCATTGCTCCATCTGTGCCTGCAAAACCGTGTCCCCCCCCCCCTCCCCTGTCCCCCTCCTCCCCTCCCTTTCACCTGCTGCTCCACCTTTGCTCACCCCAGTGTCTGTCTGATCTCACAGCTGGAGCCGGCTGCGTCGGCCGCTGGTTCGAATGACGTTTGTGCAGACATGGGGCTAATGGGAGGAGTGCAGGGAAAGTAATTTCTCTCGGTGAAATGATGCATTTGTCAAAGGGCTGCACTCTAATGACAATGTAGGCTCGAGGACCTGTGAATCAACCAGAGTGCGATAAGTGTTTTTTTCGAGCTGCTCTGTTTCATGCGTCAGCGTGGGTGAGCATTCAATTGTCTTTGATTGTGTGCGTGCGTATGTGTATGTCTGTTGGACCGTGCGTGTCTAAGCACAAGCTGTGGGCGGCTAATGGTGCTTGTTCTTGTTGTTGTGTGTCTCACTTTTCCTTCCAGAGCCCAGCGTCATGTGTAGCATATGGTTGCGTAAATGGGTTGAAGTTGGTGGGGAATAGTTTTTCCCCCACACCGTGCAGTCGGCAGCAGCAGCAGCGGCAGCAGCTTGTTGTTGTGTACCAGAGTCACCCCGTCATGTGCTAGGATGTGGTTCCTCCTTCCAGTTCCCAGTGCTGCAGGCTGCCTACCTCCCCTGCCTTATCCCGGGGGACTGCTAGCTGGTGTGTGAACAGAACAAAATGTCTCAATAACAATGTCTGCCAGCAAAACACAAGCACCTCATCAGCAGCTGCTATTGCCGGTCTCAGGTGAATGGTTTTTGATGAGGCGCCCACAGCCAGTTTTCACACCACTTAGTATCACCACCTGGAGAGCGCTTTGATGAGCTCACTTTGTCAGCTGTCATTCAGGATGCGTCGGGCAATGACACTAAGAACTTCAATTTCAGGGTGGATAAACAGCCTTGTTGATTGGGTCCAAGGTGGGAGATCGTTTCCTGGGTTTTAGGATCCCTCGTGGGGTTATTTGGATCTGATGGAGCAAAATGAATGAGGTCTCATCTGCAGTGATATACAGCATCTCCTCATGGTTATGACACAATAAGTTTTGTTTTATTTCTCTATTCTATCTAGATGTTTTAGCTGAGTGAGGACAAGTATTTGTTATTCAGAGAAACCGTTAAGAGAGCAAGCAGCACAGAAAAATATAGGTACTTCAAGTTTGAGACAGTTGTATTAGACAGTATGTCACCGTCTGAGAATACCCGGTGAAAATGTGTGATGCAGTATATCTCTTGAAGTGGCTGCTATAGTGTGTTTTCCAAGGTTATTCTCATCTCCGCTTCCACCCGAGTTCTTCAAGTGTCTTGTAGGTGTATGCCAGTGCCTGTGATCTCGTAGAAAAGTCAGTTAAACCTGGCTTTTTGAGTCACTGGCTTCTCAGCTGATGTGCCCCACTTACCTGAGAATCAGCCAAATTAAACCTCATATAGCCTCTGCAGTGGATCAGAGTGATATTGATTTATATAATTGCTCAATTTCCCTCCCTTGCAACCTCTTGAGTGTGTCTCAGACAAATGGCTTGTAAGCCTGGGATAAGTTATGAAATAAATATGACAGACCGTCTGAAATCCAGCCCTCTGTGGTCAGTTTTTAGGCATCAATTAAAGGTCAGTGTGTAGGACTTAGAACGATATATTGTCAAGAATGGAATATGATATAATGAGTATGTTTTCTTTAATGTTTAATCACCTAAAAATAGGTGTATTAGTTACCTTGGAATGAGTGTTTATATCTACATAGGGAGCAGTTCCTTGTCTACAGAGATCGCCATGTTGCACAGCCATGTTTCTACAGCAGCCCAAAATGAACAAACCAAATACTGGCTCCAGATAGGGCCATTAGTGTTTTCACATTGGCCAACGTGATTAGCAGCTCCTCTGCAACGAGCCAAACAGCATCAGAAAAACACTGATTTTTAACATGAAACTTGTGTATTCAGGATTTTTACCGGTTTAAATCACAGAGTCTGTTTGCTTTGGAGTGGAAGAGACCTCTGCCTATATTTTGGCTATCGGGGAAAACCTCCCAAACGTCTGGATCTTAAGTTATTAGAGAAAAATGCTGAGCACACATTAGCAGGTGCTAGGCTAACAGCCTGTCTACGACAAGCTGAGTAGAATATCTAGTTACTTATCTACAGAGGGAGTGGGTCCTTGTCTCGAGATCGCCATGTTGCACTGCCATGTTTCTAGAGTAGCCATTCCCGTTTTCGTCAGCCACCATAGTAAGCCAAACAGCTTTGGAAAAACATTGATTTTTTAATGTGAAACTGCTTTATTCAGTGTATCTGTTTTCGTCACCTGCTTTGTTCATTTTGGAGAGGTACAGACCTCAGCAGATAATTCGGCTTCTGTCAAAACCCTCCTGAACAATGAACACTAAAGGAATCCTAACCAGGAGTTCATGCTTGGCACATGGGAGCAGTTTAAGCAGGTTGCAATTTACATTCCTGACAGCGAGATGCCACTAAATCCTACACACTGCTCCTATAACCTGACACACAATGTATCAAATGCAGCCATAACTGGACTAATATTCAGTGCCTCTGAAGATGAACATGCTTGCTAACCAGTGTATTATGAGCTGTATTCACCACTTAGTAACAGTTTGGTGTCTGTGTTACTGATGCAGCTGCAGGCCTGTTTCACCACTCAATCTTGATTACAAAAGCAGCCTGCTGAGTGACACTATTGGCGGGTGGGCACAGTCTGTACCGTGCATGACGCCCCAGCTATAAATCAAGCATTGGCGACACCACTGTCCCTAAAAATCCATCACTTCTCTTCTCAGTGCAAAAGGTTAGAGGAGGAATCGAATTTTGGAGTTGAAGAAAACTAGTTGGAGGGTATCATCTTCCTCCATCGTCTCTGGTCAAGGTGACCCAGCAACTCTCGCCCTCAGCTTTTTAACACAAATGTCCTCCAAGTCCATTTCCTTCACAGTCAAACAGAACTTCTCAAATGTGCAGACTTTGAAATTAGTCATCAAGAGAGCTAGTATTGCAAACTCTCTAACAACTCCCTGTTATCTAGAATTACAATGTTTTATTATGATGAGAGAAAGTACAGTTAGTACTGCCATTAGCAAGATGAAGTCATCCTGTTGTGTTCTCGATCCCCCTCCAACTATGCTCCTTAAAATCAGCTTTCAGTGTTTAGAACAACCTGCAATTAGAAAATCTCCAAAGCCTTCAAAACAGCTACCGTATACCCTCTGCTAAAGAAACGCAACCCAGACAGTGCCGACCTCAGCAATTACAGGCTCGTCTGTAATCTCCCTTTCTTTGGTAAACTTTTTAAAAAAGTTTTTAATCATGTACCCAAAAGGATACTTTGCCATTTTTCAACCAGCTTTGTTTGAAAAACAATGTGATTAGTATGTGTAAATGAACTGTGGTAAACTTCCTTCCATCTTACCCACACCCAGATCTCCCTACTCATTTCACAGCTCAAATTCACATTATCCTGTGGATTTCCACTGGCTCTAGGGCTGGTGCTCCAACTACAGATTGTAATTTCACATTTTCCTTTGCACGCCACCACGGACACAAAGAGTATAGAAGTGCATTGAGACAGAGAGCCGCCCCTCTCTCTCTGAAATTCAGACTGAACTGTGATTAAACTGTTAAACTAGCCAGTGTTGATCATAAACAAGATTCTGTTACTGTATTGCCTGTTTCTTACCTAAAATGTCTTTAGAAACACTTTTTAGTGCACTGTTTGGCTGTTATAAGAGAATTTGACAACAGGAAGTGGGTCCCAAACAGAGGCTGAAAAAACTAAGATCAAACAGTAAAACTAAGCAGTGCTGATCAAATATAAACCAAGATTCTGTTATTGTGTTGACTACATCTTGCCAAAAATGTTTTTAGCTCACCATTTAACTGTAATTTCAGAATCTTTGTCACCAGACGTCCTTCATATTGCTTCTTGTGTCAAAATTGACAATCTTACATTACATCACCCACCAGCAGAAGTGTTTATTGGTCTGGTGCGGTGCAGTGCATTCTAGTAGTTGTAGGTTATCTACCTCTTGAGCAAAAGTGAACACCACAGCCCCTTTTCCCTGTTTTCTCTTTTATCATGTAACAACAACATCAGAAGTATTTGTGTCTTTCTACTGCACAGACAGCTCAGGTTTATGCAAAGACAATTTTCACAGCAGTGAAAAACTAAAATTATAAAGACAACATTTTACAAAAGTTTCAGACTGGTTATCGAGCAAAACACAGAAATGAAACAGCCATATGAAAGTAATACAGGAACTGAGAATGGGGGGATGTTTTGGGTGGTGTACTTGTCTGGTTTCCTTGATACTTAACATTCTTTGTGCTATAGACTATGGCGTTCCTCAGGGAACCATTCTAGATCATTTTCTCTTTTGTTTGTCCTTTTGTTTATCCTCTAAATTGAATGCCTAGTTGGTATTTAGTCTGTATTATGTGGGTTCCTTTTGGAAAATGGTTAACAAGGACCCAAATAAATTAGCATACCAAACATGATCCCACTTGGTAACATCATCACAGTGCTGTTAACCATTGTCAGATGGTCCCAGTGCTATTGGTGAGAAAAACTTCAAAACTAAATGAGGAAGAAGAACCTGGTAGAAAGAGATGAGTTTCAATCAATATCTAGCCGAACAGATTAAAACATATACAGAATTTAGAGCGATTTTAGACTCTGATTTCCACATCTTAAATCCCAAGATTATCCAAGGAGAAAAGCTAAAGACCTTTCACTGTGTCTAGAATTTTAACAAATGCTGAAAGAAGAGATCACATTATCCCGCTGCTCATGGAACTTCTTTTAAAGCTCTTTTATTTGTTTTGTAAAACTTTAAATGACCTACCACCTCTTTTATACCAAAGATTAACAGACCATTAAAGACCTTCACTGTCCTCTCTTTTAGATTTTCCCATTTTATACACAATTAAACTGGAGAGGCTTCTTTTTGTGGAATATCCTCCAACTTGACCTCAGAATAGCAAACCTGCTCTTTATTTTCTGTCAAAAATAAAAATCTAGACACAATTTTTTAAATTCTAGATTTAATTCTTCAGGGGTTTCGTATTTCCTTTGGCTTTACTCTTTAATCTCAGGTGTTTAATGGATTTATGTTTACATGTTTTGTATTTTTTGACACAAAACATGGCATTACCACAGATTGTTTCATCTGTCTGAATCATAATCCTCAGGTAAAGCAAAAAGCCTTTGCCTCTGCATGAGAGCTGCTTTACAAACCAAGTTACTATAACTATCTTACTACCCCTTAGTGTGCTTACATTTGGGTTATCTGGGTATTTAGCAGTACCTTCTAGAAAAAAAAAGCTGTGGAGTGGAAAAGAGAAACCCGCAGTGTGCTATTAATAGCGATAATAATGATTTGCTTACAAAACAGAGCAGTGGGTTACATATACCACCTCAGTGCTTTCTGCGAATGCTGGCGGTGGAGAGCTGAGCAAACATTTCTCTGTGAGAATACACACAGAGGCCAAAAGAAGTGTGTTATTGTGGGTGTGTGTGTGTGTGTCCATGCGTATCCAAACCCTTACAGACTGCTGCACAGGACTGCACAATGACACCAGCCTCAGTATTAACATTCACCACTTGTCTGTCTGCCGTTAACTTATTTGCTCAGTCATTTCAGGCCGCTGAACCGCTATGAGGCATTTGTCTGGATAACAGCTCTGACTTTGTATGTCTGCAATCAGTCTGCTAACTATGTCTGCAGGATTACATAAGAGCAACAATTGATTACAGCTTGTGTCAGACATGAAAGAATATGATGTTCATTTTATGTCGTGCTAAAGATAGTGCCCCGATTATCAGAAACATCTTAATCAGAAGCTTAATCGGAAGCTTCGAGATCAGTCATGTAATGCCGCTCCTTATTTATTGTCTTCTTTGAGTGTTGAATTTTAATTCCTTAATTGAATACCAGCAGAGAAACATGCGGCTCGTCCTGATTTTCTCAATGACAAGGGCGTGGTTCTCAAAGTGAGTGTAGCCGGGAGGTTATAAATATCCCCACAAGGGGCTGAACTCCAGCTGGGACAGGTCAAGGCAGCCTTGCTATTATTAGGCCGCTGTATCAAGTGGTGTCCTTGGCAATTATGCTACTCTCGCTTTCTTAAACTGCTATCGTATTTAACTTTACAGCTCACTCATATCCTTTGGCTTCAGGAGTGACTAACGCTGAGCCATGTGAAAAGTTGACTGTCACAGTTCCTGTGTCACCCAGGCCACTGAAGGAGCGAAACCATAAGAAAGTAAAGTTAACACTGTCTGAACCGCTCAGTGTTAACAATAGCCGCTGTGCTTCAGCAGCTGAGTCAGAGTCCTTCAGGAAAGAAGGGTTTGTTCACTGGAGTAGACAGCTGCCCAGAGAGCCCGCAGTGGACCTAAGTACATATGTACACAACAGGGCTTTAGACCAGAGATGGAATGATAAAAATAAAGCTGCTCGGAGCAAATACGTCGCCCAGTGTGGCAAAATTTGATAAAACAGAACCCTATTGATTTCTTTGAAATAGCGTCAAGCTGGAGTGCTCTGTTTGAGCAATAATTACGAAAACAGTACCCTTGATTAGCCGTTTAAACACTGTTACAAAGAGCTTTATGAACAACAAATAGTAGTAAGATGCAAGCTCAGTTTGCAATTACCAGTAAACCCTGATAAAAATAAAACCAGTGGGTCAGTAGAAAGTGTAGCCAGGAAGTAGAACCAACCAATTACCAGGATAAATGTTGGCATCGTGTGTTTCTGCAAACCTGTGACAACATTTGAATCCTGTAGCGGATGAGTTGAAACTTTACATTTCAGTGCTGTGGTTAATGTGTGGTTATGTTTAGGCACAAAAACCACTTGGTTATGGTTAGAAGAAAACCATGTGTTGGCTAAAAATACCTGGTTATGGTGGCACAGATGCCACTTGAAATGCCGCCAGTGTCTTGAAAAAATACCCCAGTTTTGGTGGCACAGCCGCTGCTGGAAATGCTGCCAATGTCTTGCTAAAAGACATCCACTTTTGGTGGCACAATCATGGCAGGAAATACTGCTGATGTATTGCTAAATAACACCTGCTTTTGGCAGCACAATCACTGCTTGAAATACCACCGATATCTCACTTAAAAACATCCTCTTCTGGTGGCACAATCATGTCAGGAAATGCTGCCGTTGTTTCGCTAAAAGACACCCATTTTGGTGGCATAATCTAGGCTAAAAATGGCACCAATAAAGATAACAATAAAGATAACAAATAAAACAGTAAAGAGGCATGTTGGGGCCAGAAAGCCGCTGGAAACACAGAATTGACTTGCTAAAAAACAACTGGTTTTGTTGTTTGTTGGTCTCAAATGGTGGTCTGCAACTTGGCAGCTGTCTTGCCTAGGTTCCCCCGCCAACCACCATCCCCTCCACCTCCAGATGAAGAGGTCACTTTAGAAACATTGATTGACATTGACAAATATAACGTATTATTATAACATATCTGTGATTTGCAGAAACATTTTCTTCTGGTGACTGGGATGAAAAAATCAAAATGGAAAAACTGCTCTAAAATGTGTTTTTAAGGAGGGCCGTTCTGTTCCAAAGTGTAGTGGGCCGATAGGAAAAAAAGCCAGATCATGTTTGGTCAGTCGAGTTCAGTCTTAACTTGAGAACGGCCTTATGGGCCACCATGTGTGAGGATTACTAACTATGTCCCTCTGTCAAGTTGTTTTCTAAACCTTTTAGAAGCCAATCAGATTTCAGATCGCCTCTCTCATCCCAAGGCCGGACAGCTGCACACAGATCAATGCTTGGTGAAAAATCAGTGTGATTTTGGATTCTCTGATGTATAAACAGCTCAGAATACCTTCAACAGAATCCTTCTCCCACATAGATTCATGTCCTCTAGATTAACTTACTCTTTTGTTGATGTAGCTTTGATATCACTTGATTTTGTGCTGTTTGTCTAATCCAGGCCCAATAAGGTTATGTGAAACGTTGAATTAAGAGCTTTTTGGGGCGAGGGAGAGCTCAGCTAATGAGCGTTCTTAGAAAATCAGCCCCTCCCTCCGCCCTCTTAAAATTCCGCCTGTGCCTCACCTTGCTCGGCTAATCCTCCCAAGGCTGTAATGATAGATACACATGTGCGTGTGTGCAGACACACTCGCACACATACATAAAAGAGGGAGAGGCAGTCTGGCTAATGGACTTGCACTTGCCGCTGACAGTCAGCAGCCTCTGTTTTCGAGGCTGTGTCTGAGCGGCTCGCTGTGCTGCACAGCAACATCTGGTCCGCATTGTTTCGTTCAACAAGTCAACGAGACAAAATCACCCGTGGTCTGTGAGCCGGATTACTGCGTGCACACTGGGAACAAGCCCCTGGGCCATACATTAAGACTGGTGAAATTAATGTAAAACAGCACGTCTGAAACTCTCACTATCAAGTACACATTAATTATCAGACACATCTGTGTTTCACTTTATGTATAATGTATTAAAAGAGTACTCCACCGACTTAGTATTGCACTTCATTAACATAACCAGAGATGTCGTCTGGTTCATTCCACCCATTCTCCTTCAGTGTCGAAACCTGTCATAACATTACCCACAATGCAACTTGGCTGCCGAATGTTTGGCCCGAGATTTGGGTGTGTTATTCTCCTAACAGCTGATGTAGCCTCGACAGAGTTCCCCTGATGAAGGAGTGTACAAGATGAAAAAGTAAGAACATATTAAATGTTAGAGGTGGGACCAGGTTATTGTTTTGCAAGTCACAAGTAAGTCTCAGGTCTTAGCAGTCAAGTCCCAAGTCAAAACTACAAGTCCCTAGTCCCTAACTTTGGTGTTGAGTCATCAAAAAAAAAGATAAATTTCATGCCAATTTAAGAACAATATGATAATGATATATTAAATTTCATTTAAAAAAAAATACAAAATTTATATTTATGTGTTAAAACAAATTTGTTAACAAATGCGACTGAACTTTATCATAGAAAGTAGTGCTGACATTGCACTTTCGTAGCATCTAACATTAGTAATGATACAACAAAATAATTAATTTTGTATGTTTCTGTCCTGCCCTCCTGTATGACCTCATATCATATCGGAAAAATGCCCATAACTTTCTATGCCCAAATTGGCTTGGTGGAAGGTATCAAGTATTTTTAAGTCAAAAGGCTGAAGTCTAATTGAAGTCACAAATCATTGGTGCTTGAGTCCAAGTTGAGTTGCAAGTGTTTTTTTGATTTTGTCAAGTCGAGCCTAAAGTCGTCAAGTTCGGTTCAGTTCAATGTCAGTTCAGTTTTGAAAGTCAAAAAACTGAGGCGGTGGTAGACCAGCAACTCCTGTTTGCTGTGAGTTAAAATTAGGCCTGTCTGACAGCAAGGTATAGCAGTGAAAATATTCTAAATATCGCAAACTCTTAAACTGACAGTGATTATTTTAGGTGGCCTTTATTTTTAGTGGCTAAAATACATTTTGCTGCTGCTCCCGCCCACCGCCACCAAACTCCATTGACAAAACCATAATTTTACCTCGCAGTAGACAAGGGGTCACTGATCTACCACTGCCTCTTATCACTTGGTTTGTTTGTGTTACTGTGAGACTTCTGGATCCAAACTAGCATGGCGTCTACAGCAGTACATTGATTAGCTTCTGTGGCAGTATCCCTGCCTTCTTCTCCAAAACTGGGAGCGTGCTGACCGATATGGACGGTACAAATGCAGCACGAGATTATATTCAATCTCAATGTGTCCTTACCTGTTTAAATACATGCTTGATGTTAATAAAATGCACCATCTGCTCCCTCCAAGCTCAAATCCTCCAACTTTCCTCACTCTCCATGCTTACACTGTCAGCAAGGAGCACGTGTGAGGGTTCAGGGAGGGGAGGGAACGCGTGCTGTAATCTGCGTCACTGCTTTTTGCAAACAGCTGACTGGAATTTCCATTTGAAAAACCCAGAAGACAATGCAAATGGAGTTATTCACAATATAATGTAAACCTTTAGTAGAAATATAGCTCAATAATATGCTTATATTATGTCAGTGTTTTACACGTTTCTGTTGTCTCCATTATTCAGTCTGAGCAAACTATAAAAGAAAGACCTTGTTGAGGGTTTTTCATGTGTGAGGAGTTTCCTGTAATGTAGGACATAACAGTAGAACACAGTTCAACATCATTTGACTTTGATATTTTATATATTAGCACTTACAATAATCTGTTTTAAAATAACTAATAATAATGTGATATTGATTAAACCACATCAGCCAGCCCTCCTGGAGAATACACACATCTCGTCAAATCTCGTCCTCTCGTCTCCAGACAAACTTGATAAAGACCACTTCACTTCTTTCTGAGATGCAGCAGACGCGGATAGTCACCTTGCAAAAGATAGAGAGCCTCAGTCGCAGCAGCGTGCATGTTTGAAAGCCGACTTCCTTGAATCGAGGTGACGAGTGGAAGACCCGGAGCCGTCCGTACAAACAGGTCGTGTGATTACATTTGAGCAAATGTGTTGGGACCTTGAAGCTTTTAGTGTCAGTGAAATCACCTTCTCTCTGCGTTACCACAACCTTGGAAAAAGGTGGACAGGACTCGTCGTTTCCCTGCGCTCTGCTGTTGCCATAGTGACCAGGGCCGCATGCTCGGCTCCTGTAAAGCTCTGCTTGGGTTGCAGACAGCTGGGCGATGTATGTCCTCACCCGCATTATTGTTCTGTGTGTGAGTGTATGTTATGTGTGGGTGCCTGTGTCTTTGTCTGAGTGCGTGCCTGAGGTCGTATGTAACTGAGACGGTGGTTCAGACGGTACTTCATCGCCATAGAAATGTCTCCCTGCTTATCGTTCACTTATCTGCAGCAAATGAAAAACTGTGCGTTGCATATTAGAGTCTCCAATTCATATTCAGATCTTGTTTGTTGAAAACCCAGGTTGAGTCTGTGGGGACCGTCGTGTCAAAAAGAAGCGCTCCTCTTTCATATGCACAACACCCCGCAAACGTGAATTTGAATCACAATATTGACTTGCTTTCTTTTTTGTTGACGATTTCACCAAAGGCTGTGTGTATTCGCTGACAATCTTGGGAATAGAGATCAGCTTTTTGAATTTTCACATTGTCCATTGTCGCCGATCTCTCTCTGCATCCCCTCCCCGCTCTCACTCTAATCTCACATGTACATACATGCCACATGCATATTCATATTCACACCCTCACATCCGGAGCATGTAACAAATATCTATTTCACGGCCACGTGCATCTGCACACACAGACTAGAGATATTTATTCATAAGCTCATTAGAGGAGTGGATTTGCCTGCTGCCATCCATCACACTGTCACCCATCCTCAGCCTGGCACACACTGACAACAGAGCTGCAGGAGAGAAGTCCCTGGGATTTAGTCTCCTGGAGCCGCTGCTATAGAGGGGATTTACTCCAATAGACAGAGTCTCACTTCGCCATTTTATGGAGGTGAGATCAGGGAGACAAAAACCAAAAGAAATGGTAATCTCCCATTCACCATAATTTATCCAGAAACTGATTCTGGGGGGAAATAAAAAATGCTTTTAGTCTCTCTTAGCACGGTCATTGTCAGCTGGTGCTCAGCAGCGTGCTGGCTCTGGAGTTTCACAGGTGTACTGCAGAAGATTTAAAAACTGTTGATGTATAAATATGAGGAAATTGTTGTGGATGCTCTTGTAGGCACACTGTGACGTGAATGCTCAGTCCGTCACAGTCTCCTTGAAGCTTGTTACGAGCTAGTGCAAGCTGTTGCAAGCTCGTCACTGCAGGTGCAAGAGCGGCTTATCGAAATGAGGCAGGACATTGGTTTGAAAGAGAAATCTAACTTTTTACATGAAAGACTGTCCGAGCACTGCGGACTGCTGTGACCTCACAGTGCTAACTTTTTAAGACTCTGGAGAAAAGCAACAAAAGATAAACATTGTTGAATATGTGTGACATTTCTTCTTCTCATACTTTAGTGGTTAAGGGTGGTGAGCCGTGGATTTTTTTGTGAAGTGGAAGAAAAAAGGTTAAGAGACACTTCCCCAACACTTCATTTTTTTCTACTGAAGGTCAAGAGTTCTTAACCAATTCCCCTTTACATCCACTGATGTACTCTGTGCCTGCATCACTTTCCTGTTCAATTCTGTCATGCAGACAGTTATTCTTTAAATAAACACGCGTGGATTCACCAGTTGTGATCTGAAATGAATGACACATACTTTGAAAGAAGGGAGATGCCTTTTAAGTCACAACAGGAACATATTTTTAAAAAATTTTAGCCTGTCCGTCTCCTTGTTTTTTATGTGCATATTCAATTTGCGCATAGAAAACCCTGATTCAGCGAATAAATGATGACATACAGTCATGACATACTATCGTTGCACTACACTACAACTTCTCTCCGTTGTCTCTGAATGGCTTTTGTCACACATGTGCACAAAGGGCTATAACCAGGATTCTTCCAAGAGCAAATAGCTGCAGTATTCACCCCAGTTCAGACCAAAGATTCGCAACAACACAAAACTGTTTTAGAAAGTTGCAGAGAAAAGTTGCAGTGGTGTGAACTGGCCGGTCTGAGCGCGACTCAAGCCGTCTGATGGTGTCGCCTACAACTCAGCTGGTCAAATCGCCAGCGGCTGGTTTTAGAAGGTAAAGTTCGTCACCTTTTTCTACAGCCAATCCTCCCAACTGAGTCCCCTGTTTCTATCCTCATGGTTTGCCGGTGTTGGATGGTGGGTCACTGCTCGCTGTCTGTGCTTAGACCCTCCAACACACACACATTCTCTTTGACTTAAAAGTTGGTGCTGGTTACTTAAATCATTGTGTCGTATTAATTATGAATACAGTCCATCTGATGCTCATTTTGTTTCTGGTTTTCGTTGTTTCATCAAATGCAGCTGTAGCCAGTATCTCACTATCACTATCCCCATTCATATTTTACGAGACTACAAATTATATTCAGCCACAAAATCAGCCTGAAAACATGGAAATCAGAACAGAAGTACAGAGAGTTGTTGCATAGAGATGATACACCATCACATCTAGTTGCATTGGTGTGAAACGGCAGGTTTTTAGAACGTTGCAGAATGGTGTATTGGAAGTAGTTGCCTGTTTTTAACTCTTCTCGTGAATCTTTGGTCTGAAGTGGTCTTTAGTTGTTTAAAACTCTCTATTTCCATCATTGACTGTGCTCTCTGTTATTATACATCCATTGTTTCCTTTGATTGATGTTAGACTGGCGCTCTTTTGATTACGCCAACGTGGTATGCCCTCTTCTGCAGAGGCACCCAGGCTCACAGGAAGTGTGCCAGACTTTGAAGCCAATTTGACGTAACTTCCTGGTCTGTCATGTGAAGACATGGGGCCAAAAAATGTTTTTTTTCCATAGACTTATATTGTGAAAGAGACATCTGTAGATCAGTAGATACATTTTTTGAGGGCTAAACTGGCGGTGGAAGTTTGCTCTTCAGCAAGCAAAGTTTCTAGTGTACCTGCTCCATGGGTCCAAAGATACAGGAGATCCAGATAATTTTATACCCAGGAAGTTGACCTGTTTATGGCTTCTTGCGCCACTGAGCAACTTTCATAGGGAGAAATTTGGCCTCACCTCCAACACTGTATCCAGTTCTCTTTGTACATACATGGTGACGCCTGACTGGAGAGTCAGTGCCACCTACTGCCTATCTCGATGATCCAACCCTCAATATTTGAATAACAGTAGTGGATTCTGCATATTCCCTGAAATTTCAAGTAAAATTTTCTCTACATTTGGATCGAAACCCAATTAAAATGATCGAACAGTTAATATCTACTGTGCTTGACACGTGTACATTATCGTATATTTGTTGTTTTTTGTCTTCTCTCACATCTGATTGTAATGCAGGTAGAGTCTTGTAAGCCCATGTCGGCTGGGCATCTTTAAATGGACAAATATGCATTGAATAACTATGGAAATGTGTCTCACTTGCCTATTGTTTCACTTATCACATGTTTATAACTATTAGTTATTTATTGTCTCACTCATTTTATAGAGTTTTTCCATGTAATTTCAGTCTTCTCAACACCTGCAAAAAGATGTCAAACAAGACGAAAATCACACCTATTCAGGCTTCTTTGTAGGCTAGATTAATTAAGATGTATCCCTCTGGCCAAAATATTTCACCAGTCCTGTAATAAAATGATGTTTGAGTTGTTTATCTGACAGAGGCGTACTTGATGTATTCCGCCCGAGTTTCTTTTTGATGGCAGTTGATCCAGTCGTGGATAACTCTGGTGCCGTCTTCTTCCTCCTGGCTGTCAGTTGTAGTTTCTCACTGTGGCATCTGCGCTGGCTCACTTCCTAGATGTGGTCAATCAGCAGGGTCCTCCACAGACCGTACCAACACAGTATTAACACTCAGTGTGTGGCGAGTGAACGCATCTACTTTACACACATACTCATAGCTCTGAAGGAGTTCTTTATTTCCTCTGCCAAGACGATTTTGTTTTTGTTTGTTTGACTGTGTGTTTGTGAGTGAGCAGAATATCTCAAATCTTGACAACAGATTGCGGCGAATTGGTGGAAAGTTAGTCTATGGTACAAGGAACAAGTGTTTAGTTTTGGATGCAGAATAGGCCGTTTCATTTTTTGTCATGTGAACCTGACGCCTGTATCCTGTTAGTACTGTCGGTATGTTGTCACTGTCTGTTGAAAACAACTTTTCAACATTATTTTTAGCGGTGCTAGTGATGTGGTTGTAGGGATGGCAATGTCAGGCAGTCGGTGGGGCGTCCACCGCTTTGGTCCTGGATGGAATTAACACAAAATTTAAACAGATAATTACACTCCATAGAGGATGGATCGACTTGTGTGATCCTTTGACTCTCCTCTAACGCCACCATGAGGTTGATTTTAACTGTTGGATGGATTGCCTTCAAATTTGCTCGACACATTCTCGTCCACCTAAGGACAATTTCTAATCACTTAAATGACCCACTTCTTTCTAATGTAGTGTTCAGTGCTAGCCAGGAATTGTTAATATGCTAACACGCTCATCTAAGATGGTGGACATCATTGGCTGTATGAAATAATGCACGTAGCCATAGTGATGTAACCCATTGATTTGTGGACTCTTGTTTGGCATTTTGGCTGTCACCATCTTGGTTTTTTGGAGCCAGAAGTGACCATATATGGATGAGAGGCTGGAACTAACCCCAATGCTAGCCGCTTAGTTAGCACGGTGCATTTACAGCTAACTGTGATAATGCTAATGCTATTTTTTGCAAGCAACAAACAGGCTTAAAACCATGAAGAAGAATGTACTTACCGGGAAAACTAAACATCTGACTCCTTAGAGGCTCTTTTAGTAAAACCACACACTGAATGACAATTTTTTTAGACGACCAAAATGTTACAATTAACATTAATTAAGTGAAAACACACTGAAATCGCAGCAGCTACACCTACACTCTGTGAATCTGAGGTTATGCCATGGTTACATTACCAAACAAATGTTCTTGCTGTAGTAGCAACTTGTCAGCAGAGACACTCACCTGACACTCAAAGCAAACATGTTCCTAGTTATGCATAACATTAAGCTGTGTAATAACATTTTAACAGGTGAGTTATATAATAATTCTTCCCCCATACAGTTATCATGAATGTGGAAATTAGCTATAGAAACCAAAATCACTTTTATACCAGGCTGTGAACATGTTTATTTCTGCTGGTAAGTTGGGTCTTTGGGGATTGACTCGCTTTTGGATCCAACCTTAAGTGGCCATGAGAGGATCTGCAGCTTTTTGCACCTCCACGTTGGCTTCATTTTTCAGCTCTGGAGGTTGCTGCTTGGTTAACATCTTGGTTTGGAAAATTAGCCATTGTCATTGTGAACATGTTAGCATGCTGACATTAGCATTTTGCTCAGAGCACTGCTGTGTGTAAGTGCAGCCTCTCAGTGCCACCGGCATGGCTGTAGACTGTCTTGTTCAGATAAAATGAAGGATTACATGCTCCCTTTTGGCTTGAGAAATCCTACCACTGATATATATTATAAAGCTCTCTAAAACCCTTTAGATTACCATTTGGAGAAAAAAAAAGTCATTGTCACTGAAGCAGAGTCGTCTTAGTTCCCCAAAAGTTGACATTTTGAAGACAGTGGGCTCAAAGAGAGCTGACAGTGGCAGCATCTACTTTTATGCCGATTCAGAAAGATGTAGATTGAACATTTAAAATGTGTTTTAAAATGGCACATTTAGAGAATGTGCTGCCTGCTGCCTTGGCGTGAACTCTTAAGAGGTTTCTCTTAAACTCTACAAATGTTTTATTATGTATTTTGCATTGAGCTAAGTCTGCACTGCTGCTGCAGAGCGATCTATTTCTGTCTGTCTTAGCTTAAGACATACAGTAAACAGACAGACGTACAACTCCACTCTCCACCCATTATACACACACATGCATTATACTGGCATTAGCTGTAACACGAACCTCAAACAAATGTGGTAAGGAGTTGCTTGAATATAGGTTTAAGCCGCTGCTCGTGACTTCCTGCTCACCCCACTCTGGTTCAGCATGGTGTTGCTGCACCGGATAGCTTTAGACATGTGCACTCACCCGTAATAAGAATGGTTAACAGTTGCAGCATACTGTACATACTATTTTTAAACCCTCATTTAACCAGATTAGTCAATTAAGAACAAATTACGCAGAAAAAAAGAGAATAGGTTGAACAAATGAGGCTTGCACATAATTTTAGTTTATATGAGCTGAATTTCTTTGCACAGTTCGGGCCGACTCCTTCACAGTGAGGACTTTAATTAGAGTCAGGGTAAAGATGCTTAGAAGTATGTTCCTATACCTGCTGTGTGTGTGAGCTTTGGAGGGTACACTTATATAAAATGATGGATTTTTTTCCACCCCTTTTTGTCTGCTGTATTTCTTCACAAGTTTTAGAGAAGCAGTTGTGAGAAAGCTTGGCATTTCTGTGTTAAATGTCAAAAAGGCAAACAAAGTGGCAGGAAGCATGGGAGCATTATAATTGCTGTGGCAAGCCGACACACTTGGTGATTTTACAGCATCATCCTCGCAAAGTTGAGTAAAGAATGCCGCTGGATGGATGGTTAACTTCTGTCTGGCGTCTCTTTCTTTCTCTGTATGATCGGTACTGCGTTGTGAATCCTTGTGTGCCTGGTAGACCTGCTGCTGCTGCCACAATGTATGCACTCATGATACTATAAGCTGGTTTTGGTAACAGTGCTTACAATCCCTGTGCCGTGACCAAGAACCCGGGAAAAAAAAAAAATCGTGTCACAACCACCACCCCCGGCTTTCACCGCTCCCTCTCTCCATCTCCCTCTCTCTGAATTTCTTGTCGTTTGATGTCTCAGACTTTGTGCTCGAGTCAGGCGCGAGAACATTCCAAAAATGGATCTGATTCGCATTTGGTGTGATTATGACTCTGAACAAATAGACACAACAATTATTATTTTTTTACAATCCATCTTCTCAGCTAAAAGGTCCTCGTTGGTTTGTGTTTTGCGAGTGCTGTGAGTGAAATGTAGGCCGGTACATGGTGATAATTTCACATTTCAGTGGTTGGTTGAGGTCCTGCTGCTGTTCTGGTCCCCCACCTGACTGCCCGCGCTGCTTGTTTAATCATGCATTAGCTTTACTTGACCCAGAGCTACCTTAGAAAGCCTTCAGGATGTTTTCATTTTATCAGTGTGCTTCAAGTTCATAAGCTCTCTGTCTTCCTCCTTCCTCCCTCTCTGTCCTGTCCCTGTCACTCCTCTCTTTCTTCCATCTCCCTGATCTGTGTATGTGTGTGTGTACATGTTTGTCTCCTTTTCTCTATATGTGTGTATGCTTTCTGCTCCCAGCCCCTCTGCGGAAAGCAAAGTTTGTGGAGAGCCCTCGCATTCCACAATCAGAGCTTGGCTCCCCTACACACACCTCCACCACTGCCAAGAATCCAGACCTGGACACATACTGCCCTGGTAAGTTTTTTTGGCCAGCTCATCCCTCATTTCATCGTGTTACTTTTCTGCATGTTGGTTCCTGTCTGTGAATGCGGTAGAGAGACACAGAGATGGGGTGAATTTTTCGTAGTTATTCTTCCTGCTGCTGTAAAGCATTGCTAAGGTCATTAATGAACCAGCTTTGCCGGTGCCCACAGTGTCCATCCTCATTGCCTCCTCCCTCTCTGTCACTCTAATCCTCCATCGCTGCGTCCTCACTCTGCTCTGCTTCTCGGAGCTTGTTTAGGTGCTGTTTTTTCTGTTTAACTTCACAGTCAGTGGTTGCTCGGTAATCCTGCGGACAGTCCAGATTTCCCTCAACCCCCCCTCTCCATCTATCCTTGTCAACCCCCCCCTTGCCTCTCCCCTCCTTGCGCAGTAAAGCAGGTCACTCGAGGATAGCGCTCTGCTGAGATTTGGTTCTAGTATATCTGCTTTCTCATCTTGCTTCTCCTCTTCCTGTTGCCACCGAGAAGTGCAGTGTTAGCTTCCTGACCTGTCTTGTTGGCTCGACCTCTGATGGCTGTAAGGACTTCTCAGCAGAGCGGGACGATGCTGCGACATCGCAGGGTTGGATGAAGACATGAGAGAAGTAGTGGTGGGAGGTCTCGGGGCAGAGGTGTTGTAACTTAGGGAGGAAAATGGTCGACCGAGTGCTACCAGCCTTCTCCGTCTGCCAGCCTCTTCTGCTGAGTCTCTGCTCAATGGGAGCCATAAGTAGGTGATCTGTTTCTAGAAACGTAGAATATAGTTTTATTGTACTTTTTATAAGCCTAAATAGTAGGTAGTACCTTAGCCTCCTGAGACCTGAGCTTTTGTTTGGTTTGCATTTTTAACCTCTCCAAGCTATTTGGGATAAATGGGACCTGAGAAGCATAAAAAAAACTAAGCACTGTCTTTAAACAGTAAGCAGTTTGGAGAAAAAAATGTATTCACATGTGAACATTGGGTTTATTTTTAATTCAGTAATTCATTCAAACCTTTATTTAAAACTCAGGAAATCAATTGCGGAAG
>JAPZEB010000014.1:7506783-7517724 GCA_029783705.1 Chaetodon striatus | reverse complement strand
AACATTGGGTTTATTTTTAATTCAGTCATTCATTCAAACCTTTATTTAAAACTCAGGAAATCAATCGAGGAAGACCCTCATTTTCAATGATGCCGAGCATGAACAAAGACAATCAAAACAATCACCAAGCAAACAAAGACCCATCATGCATTTCAATTAAAACAGAAATGAAATCATACAAATCAACAAACAACAACAGCAATAAATAAGCTCTAAAAGTAGAAATATAGGATGTTTCAGAAGCATCATAAGTAAGGCATTTAAACAGCCATAACGATGGCAGAGTGTACAAGTTTAAGGTGGCTTGCAGATGACTCCATGTATAAGATGCACTGTAAGAGTATGTCAGTCTTCCTAGTTCAGTTCTGATTAAGGGAGTGTGAGGCAACAACTTAATCTGTGAACAAGCACCAAGATTATGTGAGGTCAGAGTTAAATGGGATGAAATAGAGGGTGGAAGCATCTGGATAGTTATAAGTGGGTAATTAGGTATAAAACAAAAGTTCATTTCAAGGCCTGACCATTATTGTGCAAACACAAAATTGCAAACAGTCTAACATCTGTTCAGTGTTTTGTAACTCTACAGGTTAGGGGTCGCTGTCCAAGTCTAAAACTGTTCAAAACGTTTCACTTCAATGCCTTAACATGGCTGTGCAAAAAAAAAGAAAGTTTAGTTTAATGTCATACACACAGTAAAAACACAGTAGTTTACACTGTACAATGAAATTCTTAACTGCCAGTCTCCCTTTACGTAAAACAATAACAAAAATAGAATTAAAGTTAGATTTTAAGAAAATAAATAAATGAGCAGAAACAAAAAACCCAGTTAAAAAAACCTGAGTTTAAAAGCAAAGTGCTCTAAAAGCCATGTGATTTGTTTGTTTTGTAGCTCTATGAATTTTTGCCCGCTTTATATTCCAAGCTAGGAATGTCCTTTTAGTCCATAGGAACAGTCTGTCACACCTAATTGGTCTGTGCAAAATGCTTTTATAATACAAAAATAAAGTGTATTGTGCTTTTGCTGCCACTACATGGCACAATAAAGTGTCCACAGACGAGGACAGCAGGTCTGAGCTAAGCAAAATGAACTATAAGGTGCAGCAGACCTCATATGAGGATGTAGAGTCACAGGAGGTTATGATTGACCCTTCACTTTGACCTGGTTTGCTGTTAAATCACGTGGGTGAAAAACTGTTGTCCCTGCGTTAATTTTGCATCAGTCCTGTGAAACAGACTGTGGAAATACCCATAAGTTGAGATGAGCTGCTGCAGATGTGACATTTCAGGGTTGAAATGGTAATCTCTAGCGCCACTGAGGCAAGAAAACACTTGATTACAACCAGGAATTCTGTGTCTGCGCAACAACAACTCGAGCTGGAGAGGAACCAAGAGGGATGAGATGTGTTTTCTGAGGTGAGGACTCACACCTCCCAGGTGGACAGATGGACATCTTAGCGCTTAACAAGGGCTCCCTGGCATGAGCAGCAGCAGCAGGCCAGGGCAGTGACTTAAACATCTGATCGCATGCCAGTCAGCGCTCTGCTGCTGACACTGTCCGGCGATCCTGAAAGGAAGTCAGGTATCAGCTGATTTTTATGGCCTCAAAGAAACTTTGTGGTCTCATAAATATGGTTTGTGAATATTTTGTGAGATAGCTTGTAAAATTTCACCAGCAGCCGTCCTCCTTATATCATCACAGTGAAGGCTTTTGTAACGACGTTAGAGCTCAGCCTTCTTACAGTAACAGATGAGGTGTGAGTGCCACGGATAAAAGCCTCTATTAATGTGTATATAATTTATATCACACTGTCCATTTATAGTTGACTTCAAGGTCCAGTGTAGGGTTTAGGGGCTCCTATTGGCAAAGTTGGATTTAATATTCATAACTATGTTTTTATAAGTTTATAATCACCTTAAAATAAGAAACACTGGCTCTAGATAACTCACAGGAGAAGTTTCAGCTCTGAATCCGACAGACTGCTCCTTTAACTTTGAGTGGAGTTACAGCTCTACTGAAACCACATTTCTTTTTGCAGTCAGTTATTTTTTATTTATTGTGCATAGTTTTTTACTTTTGAAAGAAAGAAAGAAAGAAAAAAGACAGATATAAATAAGAAAAAAACAGGAAGACAGAAAAAGGTCTTTGGGGAAATTTCAGATATCGATGTCTGTGTTTGATTGACAGTAACTGGCAGGCTGAGCCTCAACAGGAGAACAAGTGACAGAGTGAACAAACTTGTATTGTAGTTTACAAGCCATGGGCAGTGTATCTGTGAGCAGTGTATCGAGGATTAAAGACCACATCTGCATCTGAACAAACCAAATGACATCTGTAGGCTGGTTATATTTATGTAATTTGATTGGATGTATAGAAACAAGTTCTTCATCTACATAGACAGAGAAGTCTGGGGACATCATCATGAAACCAAAAAAAACAAAACGTAAATGTCCCCCTTTTTGGAGAGCAGAGCTGATATGTTTACCGTGCAGTGGTATGGTCGTCGGGTGTAGTTGGGTTGAAGTAAAATAGTTCCAACGTGAAACTCCTCACAACAAGGCATTATGTATCTGTATATAATATTTTGTGTTTATGTATTTTTGATTTAGGGGTAAATTGTCCATTTATAATGAGCCAAATGCCACAAAAAAATTATAAAGAAAACAATTAGCTTAAGACAAATTGTGCCTTAAAGTGCTAAAGGATTTAACAGTTGGGACCTTTGCTGTAAAACCTTTTGGAAAAACATTTATGAAACTATTCAGGGATGAAATATTAAGACAGAAATGTGTATTTTTGGCTATTCAGGGCAGCTGTGGCTCAAAAGGTAGAGCAGGTCGTTCGATCCCCAGCTTCTCTAGTCCGCATATCGCAGTATCCTTGGGCAAGTTACCGAACCCCAAATTGCTCCCGATGGCTGCTCCATCAGTGTGTGAATGCGTGTGAATGGTTACTGAGTAGCAGGTGGCACCATGTATGGTAGCCTCAGCCACCAGTGTGTGAATGGGTGAATGTGACATGTGGTGTAAAAGCGCTCTGAGTGGTCAGAAGACTAGACTGGCACTGTACAAGTGCAGTCAATTTACCATTTATTTTACATAAACAGTGCAGTAAAATGTCTGATGATGGTCTCACAGTGTATACGTGTACTGTGCTGCATCACGTGAAGTCGGCAGATGAAAATATGAATATAACGGCCAAAATGTCCAGTTTGAAATATGTCGAATGAATAAATAAATTCATGAACAGCATATGAAGTAGCCTAATAAAATGTGACCTATTAGATATGTTGCCGGGGCACCCTGTGGCCTAGTGGGTAGAGCAGGCAACCCATGTACAAAGGCGTACAAAGTGTCCCTGCCGCAGTGGTTGAAGGCTTGGTGCCGGCCTGCAGCCCCTTGCTGCATGTCATCCCCTCTTTCTCCCCCTTTCACACCTCAACTGTCCTTACTAATAACAAAAATATATATATGTATGTTGCCAGGACAACTTCAGTACATTAATTGCAGACCAGATTTTGGGATCTTAGTTACCAGTGGATCTATTTATCCCCTGAAGCTGTACAGAGGGCGTCCCTGCCTCTCCAGAGCAAGCACCACATCCACTGCGGTCACGGTCTCCCTCTTAGCCATCCCAATGTAGTTAGGTGATAGCATCAGGGCTCTCGTTCTCCAGGGAGACCTCCAACACACCGCAGGTCTCCTGGTAGAACAGACCGGAGATGCACTTCACTCCAGCATGGCGAGCCAAACGGTGGATAGCTGGCTTGGTGATTTACAGTGACCCTTTTTCTCCTTTGCCTCTGCTACTCAACGGCTTCGTTATTCATCTTATTTTCAAGTTACTTAATTTAAAGTGTTTAAAGGTAGACTATTATACGACTATCTTCAACATATGTCTGATAGTGTTCTGTATGGCTGACACTCTGGCATATACACAGCCGTATTGGCGGTCAAAAAAAAATTAAATGTCTAGCCTAAACCCTGATATCATCGTATCACTCACTGCTAACCCGGACATGCTTTCATTTATAAACCTCCAAATGTTGTTGCGTAGATAAGATCAGCACTGTGCACATGAGGAATGTGAAATTCACTCCTCTGATCTCGTGATTAGTCGCTGGTTTCTGGATGATACGCTTGCTTGTGCGTACCTATCTGTTCCTGTATGTTCAGCGTTCTTCATGTTTTCTGAATTAGGTGTGAATCTATCATTCATCTTCATTTTGTTTAGTTGCCAGTAGCTATTATACAAATTCATTTTTTACCTTAAAATCTACATGTGACCTCTTCTTCCAGCCTTGCATCTACTGTAACTCCCTAAAAATACTCTCAGGTCACTTGTGGGAACCTGTTTATTGTTTGTAAACAAGTCTTTGCTCTCTGTGGACCTGTCCTTGGTGCAAGTTAAAAGTGTCCAGGTGTAGGTGAAATAAGAGCCACCACATGGTATGTGCTACCTTACCTGCAGCCCTGGGCCTATTAATACCATCTCGCCGTCCTGTCCAGTCCCCCGCCTGCGGCACACATGCTTCCCTCTCTCCCTTCTCTCCTTTTCTCTCGGAGCGTGAGGGCAGATCTGTGGACGGCCAGGGAGAAACAGATGCGCTTGCACAGAAACACATTCCTAGCTGTGCGCAAAGATAGTTGCTATGGCAACCATCTGTCTCCTTCGCAGCTCAGGAATCCAATGGAGAGGAGAGTGTGTGTTTATATATGTGTGTGTGGGTGTGTTTGGGAGGGGGGGGTTTAACAAAATAAGAGATGTGTTTTATGGTTTTATGCCTTTTTTTTATTTCCATATGCAGATTTTATCGTTAAGGATCTAGTCGTGTTGTCGTGATGAGAGACGCCTGAAGTTCCTCTTCAGGGGAGTGTTAGGATCTTGATGCTGTCATGTAGCTTTGAAGCGATTCAGAGGTGTATTTTAAGAACAAAAGAGCTATAAAGAGAAAGAACTCGCTACAACCCCTGCATTATGCTAATATGTGTGTCCCCTTTGATAGTAGCTCATCAGTGTTGGTTACATTCACAGGAATGTTTAAAAAACGTGAAGTCAAAGTGCTGTGATTTCACGTTTTTGTATGTTTGGTTTATCAAACATTCAGATTTGATTTTATTTGACAGCTCCATGATAATAGTCGCCCAAACCGCCGGGTCTTTGCCGTGTGTTTGTGTGCATTGTGGGCTTTTTTTGGAGTGCGTAAGGATACAGCGGCCTATGTTTAGCTCAAGGGAGTTACTGTGGGCTCCGACGTCCAGATTAGAGATTTTGCTCCCACATCAAAAGAAGCGCAGGCTGCTCGCCCCTGCACAGGGTTGTCCAACAGCTGGCTGCGACAGAGATGCTGTTGTAAGGAGGAGAAACAAAAAAAAAAAAGGCAGGGGAAGAGAAAAGACGGGAACTTAACTGAGAGGTAAACAAAGAGATGAGTGATAAGGACACTCACACAGAGACAGACAGACAGACGGACAGACAGACAGAGCCCCTGTTTGATCACGGTCACGGCCACAAACCCCCCAGGAGCAGCTGACTAATCAGTGCTAATGTATTCACTGCTTACTACTACCAGTCTGTCAACTGGGAAGCCTTCGCTGCCTCCATGTCCAGACACACGGGCACTGCAGGCAACACATGCAGAATGCACACACAACAGCCAGTGGATGTTTGTGCTTCTGTTCGCCTGCAATTTTCTCCTCCTGATGGCTCAGTCATCCCCTGTGATATTAGCTGTTAGGAGGTGGAACCGTAATTCCATCTACCTACATCTTCTCCATTACTGTGTTCAGCTCCCTTCCTCAAGGGATGCTCGGGGATTCGGTGACCTTGGAGGCCCTTGTAAATGTATTCTCCTCCATATAAAGTGTATCCATCTGCATTACTGAGCCGCTGTATCCATCTCATCAAGGCTCGTAGGTAATTAGCTGTTTTGGACCTAATGTGTGCTCTGATTACCTCATTATTGGGTGCTTCGGTGTGTTTTTAGGGCTGTTCCGAATACTAGTTTTTGGGGCATTAAACCTTCAGTGAGAAATATCCGCAATTAATCAAAGCTTCGGCAGTGGTGGTGGGAGTAAGAGTGAGTTAATGAGAGACAGTTTTCTGTCAGTTCACCTAAAATAACCTGACAGTTAACCACGTTGTTAGCATGTTAGCATGTTGCAGTAACATTAGCCATCTTAGCTAGAGAAGGCGGCTAAGCTGTTACTTAGTGTTCAGATGATTTGCCAAGCTCTCTATAGATTTTTGATATGCCAGTTTCCTTTGGCATATGTGGTACTCAGCTTTTTGGGGGGGCAGCTTTGCAAATTTTGAAACTGTTGCAGCAGTACATCAACATTGCTGCCACACTGGACGAAGCAACACTCACCTGTAGATAATACAACTAACAGGGGAGTGTCATTTTTTCGGATGAAAAAGCACTATAACATTTATGCTTCCCAACTGATTTCAATGAGTTGTTTTTATATTTGAGGGTTTATGATCCACGTGTAGTTGAAAAATAAAGTTTTGTCTCCAGTTAATTAGAATCTCCATATTGAGGCTATAATCGCTGCTGGACACTCAAGAGCAGAGTATGTTTGGTTTACGTGAGCTGAATTACTCTACCTTAATGTTGTGTGGCTGAAAATAAGTCATCGTTACAAGAAAAAACTTGCTCATGTCAAGCATGGATTTGGTTTATTTTCTTTGGTTATATGGAGACGTCCCTGTATAATGTGATTTGATGTGAACCTGGACAACTTTTCAATGCTGTCTGCTTATAACAGAATGTAGTAACTTCCACCACTGCTCATTTTAGAAATGTCACTGCAAGAGGACGGACAGTGGATTATAGATGTTTGTTACTGGTGGCCAGAGATGGTTAACATTGCTACCATGCTAATGTTAGCGAGCCTTCATTTTCCAAGGATCTGACTGGTGGCAGACGGGACCCAATCTGACCCACGTTACATTACATAAACAAAGAACACTTTTTTTTTTTCGTGGTGGCCTTTCTCAAATGAGCAGTGGTTAGCTAGCTAGCACAGTAGTTGGTTGTAAAGTTGTCTACTTCCACATTAAATGATATTATATAAGGACGTCTCCACAATGAAAATAAGTATGTTAAATATGGCTTAACAGGGTGACGGTGGCTTTGTGGTTAGAGCAGGCACCCCATGTACAAAATGCTCAGTCCTTGCTGCATGTCGCTCCCCCTCTCTCCGTCTCTCTCTCTCTCTCTCCCCCATTTCATGCTAGTCTGTCGTGTCATTAAAGGCCTGACAAGCCCAAAAATAATCTTTAAATCATGCTTAACAAACAGGAGTTTTTACAATCCAAGTAAGTAATTCGGCTAAGCCTAACACACATTCCTGTTTTGAGGGCCTAGCAGTGATCGTAGTCTACATATTTTTCAACTAAACGTAGATCAAAAACCCATTGATATAAAATTGACTCAGTGCAATCGTCTTGCTCGTTGCAACATGGTGGTGACACGGCTAATGAGGTATCTATGTTTCTATAGCTATGATTTCAGACACTTGACTTTTTCGACATCTCGCATGTCTGTAGGCCTGACACGTGGTCAAACTGTCCCAGTTTAGGTAGCGGGTGACTGACTTTAGATGAGAGCGAGTCGGAGTCACAAAACTGTATAATAATTAATGTTGATGCATGATGAACAAAGTTGGATTACTACATATATTTAGGGCAGCTGTGGCTCAGAGGGAGAGTGGGTCATCCACCAATCGAAACATCAGTTGTCAAAGTATCCTTGGGCAAGATACTGATCCTCACATTGCTCCCAGTGTGTGAGTGCGTGTGAATGCGTACAGAGCAGCAGGTGGCACCATGTGTGGTAGCCTTGGCCACCATTGTGTGAACGGGTGAATGTGACATAGTGTAAAAGCGCTTTGAGTGGTTGGAAGACTAGAAAGACGCTATACAAGTGCAGTCTATTCCGTTTACCATATATATGTTTACCATGTATGTACATAGCAGTCGGGATGCCTATTACCATGGCAACTGGTCAAAGCTTTGAGGCATTTGTGGTAAGCTCTTGTGTTTTTTTTTTTATTGTGACTCGGCAACATATTGTGCCTCAAAGGTTTCTCTCCCTCCCTCAGAAGGTGTCAGTCTTCCTCACTTGCTCAGAGAGACTTGGAGTCAATCTAATGAGGATCCTGACAGTGCCCTGCCTGTCCATCCATGAGCGAATGGAGAGGGGAGCCCGGGCTTTAGATTGCCTGTCTGTCTGTAAGTCTTTGAACAGACGAGTGAGAGGCCACGGGCTTTTTAGACGAGCTGTCTGTCTTCAGAGAGGTGGCGTGGCGGCTGGGACTCTCTAATGGTCGTCAGTCAGGACTCCGTGTAGCTACCTGCCAGTCTGGTCCGACCTGCCCTGCAGGAAAACGAGCGAGGAGAGGAGCAGAGAGGGAAAACTGGCCCTGCCGCTCTGTCTCACCACTGTTTATTTAAACACCGGCCATCTCATGCTGTTGGCTTCAATGTCATTAATGTCTGGGCCAATTCTCAAGCTTATACATCCAATTACAGCTGTTTGAATTCAGCCACTAGTTACTCTGTTTTTTTTGTTTTTTACAACCAGCAGGGTGAGTAATTAGTGAAAGCTTTAGCTCTGAGAGTGACACTCCACTAAATAAAGTGAATTGAAATTGATATAGTAGGCACCTCTTGGGCATGATAGCCAGGTGTTATTAAAAAATATGACACCACCAAGGAGGGCTTGTTATGGGTGGAGAGTTACCAGGCAACAGGGCTACAAGATGAGGTCATTAAGGGATTTTTTCTCGGGTCGTGTTGCAAAGTTGGCAGCTAAAATCTCTCCGTGTGTGTTGGTGTATGTGTGTGTGTGTTTGTGGTTTTTGATCATCTGATAATCACACAGGCTGGTGTTTTCTTTTCTCTCTTTAGAGCTGTGTAAACAGGATAGAGAGGTGGATACACACCCACTTTGTTTTGAAAAGTCACACACCGTCGCTCTCTCTATCTCTCTCACACACGCACACACACCCAGGTGAAGGGCGTATCTCATTACGTCACACAAGCTGCAGTGGTGATGAGCGGTGCGGAAGGAGCTGTCGTCAGTGTGGAAGGCTTTTACGAGTCAGTGTGGAAAGGGTTTTTTTTTTTTGTAAACAAGGATTCCTGTAGTTGTGACTGAGCGGATTTTTAAGACACTTGAACAAAGATGTCCAGCTGTGGAGGAATGTGCCGGTAATGCACAGCTCTGAGCCAAGGGGAAACTCAGGTAGAGTGTTTCATGTCATTGTCCTGAGCGCAGGTGCTGTGTGTCCCGTATCCGGGTATCGCTGCTGTGGTTTATGCAAAGCGAGATCCTCTGTGTGTTCAGGGTTTCTAGGTAAAGAGGTGGCGGACGTGAAGTCTTTTTTTGTGTGTGTGTTTGAAAACAAGCTGCTGTTCTGTTCCTACCCACCACTGACACACATTCGTTCTTTCTTTCTCCCTCCTCTCTCTCTCTGTATCTCTCTCCCCCGCAATGTCTTCCTCACCCCCACCCCCTCTCCTCTACCTCCTCCCTCCTCTCGTCTTTCTGCCTCTGCAGGGGAGTCAAGCCAGGAGCTGGGCCCCCCTCCGTCGGTGGATGAGGCAGCCAACACATTGATGACGCGCCTGGGTTTCCTTCTGGGAGACAAAGTGAGCGAGGGGCCAGCCGGTACCCAGTACAGCATGGAGGAACCCGAGGCGAGACAGGTAGGGGTCTCACTGAAGTTTTGTTGGGGTTTTTTTTTGGCTGGACCGCAGCATGTGAGGACAGCCTTTAAAACGCTGAGTGTGTGAGTGATGAAGCTATACCCTGGGTGGGAGTGAGTGATGACATGAGTGTTGGTGTTTCCCTATTGGCTGTTGCTCTTTTGAAATGAGTAGGTGCTGACAGTCCTGTTTTACTGTATTCATCATTTTCTGTAACCAGTGTGGCACATGGATGTGTTGGGACAACTGGATACAGCGTTGACCGCGGGGCCCCATTCATTCCTATAAGTATTGCATAGTAGCACACGAAGCCAAAATGGCTCAACTGCCGCGTATAAAACTTTATAAAACTAACTGGATTATTCGAGGATGAGCGGCACTACTTCCACCAACAGAGCAATTGCACTATATTCCTACAGCAGTCGAGCGGCCAACTTCCACTGGCCGATCAGCTGACGTACGGTTTAGCGCTCTGCTAACTACAATTAGGATAAAATTATTTAATTGTGTGGCTCTTCTAGACTTTAGAAATATTACTGGACTGAATGGATTTAAATTCTGATTGTGGAACGAGTAATTTTGTGGGGGTTTGGCACTCAGAAAATGTATCCACTGATTTACAGACGTCTCTTTTTGGGACACAGGGCATCACATGACGGTGTAATCACCATGGATTTTATGATAACAAGATACCGGACGCTAAAGTGGAGCCTATTAATTCCAAGGGAGTTGCTCGCATGGCGCATATGCCATAAATGTTTCCATCTTCCAGGTTTACTTCCGTGATATGCGGCCCACTTCATACATGCAGCGATGTATCTCTCCCTGGACGTACCGTTCGGCTCACTGACTTTACATTGTAATGATGTCACAGATTTTTAACTTTTCTGTGCTCTGGGAAAGTTTTACAAATATAGAATTTCCATGGATCAAAAATTCAGAGTAGAAAGAGTCATAAGTGACCTTGTTTGCAGTTTGAGGTGTCCTGTCTACAGTTTTACTGGTGTCTCTTTTATAATGGTGGTCAATGGGGAAAATGCTTTTTGGCCACAGGGGATTATTTTGCTGTAATACCACGAGTTGCCACTGGGAAAAATTTGCTGCAGTGCTGAGCGGCTGTAATGGTAGCCTGGTAATTGTACTGTTTTGGCAATTATGAACATTAGCTTCAAAGCCTGGTGTACTCACTGGGAGGGTGGTGTGGCATGATAGCATTATGGAATTGG
>JAPZEB010000014.1:7478502-7491547 GCA_029783705.1 Chaetodon striatus | reverse complement strand
TTGTTAGCAGGATTACAGGAACAATTACTGGATTGATTTTCACAAAGCTTGATGGGGCAATTGATTTCTTTGTTTATTTAACAGGGACAGTGCACAGCTAGAGTTAGCCATAAGCTAAATTACATCTGTCCTCCCTGGGCAGGAAACAGAGAATAATTTCTCTGTTAAAAGACACTATTATGTAAAAACACAATTAAAAAAGAGAACATATTCATGACACAACAGCGCCAGCTATAACAGCAAGATAACACAACAACAAATCATTACGACAATAAAACTACAACATTAAGATATAACAAGATATCATAGTGTTAGATCAAGTGTTTGAGTTCATGTGTGATGGGTTCATGATTGAGTTGATTTTAGCCATGATTTCATCTTAAATTTAAAACCAACAAAGCTGCTGCACTGTCTTATCTCAGTCACTTATATCTCTATTTTTCAACTTGAAATGAAGCACATGACTCTCACATTGGACGTCACAAGCAAACATGGAGGTGGCTGAGCTGAAATGGCAGCAGCTAGTAGTGCAGTCAGCAACAGTGCTGACAGAGCTACAGTGTCAGTGGAGGTTAGCTCACACTTGACCAGTGTGGGAACCAGAATGTGGGCGTTACACATAGACTGTATAAAATAATGGACGTAGCCACCGTAATGTCACCAGTTAGTTTGTGGACTCGGACTTTGAATGCTCGAATTCGGCTGTTGCTATCCTGGCCAAAGTTTCCCTTTAGTGATACAAGATGCTCCCAAATCTCCCCACGTGTTAGCAGATCGTTTCGAGACGTCGTGAGAGGCCTACAGCTCCACTTCTCTTCTATAAAACTCTTGATGTCCTTGCAGTAGGATCCAAGTGGAAAAGTGTCTCTTATTTAAGCATCACTCTTCACAGCATAAATACTGGCTGCACAAACACAAGTCTTTTTCTCATGTCGAAGTCTTTGTCACTCTTGCATCATACCTACCAATCAGAAAGCCTGACATCAAGCAGAATCTGCTGGTCAGTCTTTGGGAAGCAGGGCCAGAAGTGACCATATTTGGATGAGAGGGTGGAGCTGTGTAGGAGCAAGGGGTGGATCTGACTAAGAACCTGAGGACACTATCTGCAGACAGCCTGTCAGTCAGAGCAGCCTGTCCTTATTTATGTGTAACTGACTTAATAAAATGTAAACAGGTGAGTTATGTAAACATTCAGCCCTATACAGTTGTCATGAATGTTGAAATTAGCTACAGAGACCAAAACTGTCTTTGTACCAGGCTGTAAACGTGTTTATTTCTGCTGTAAGGGTGGGCATTTTAACATGAGGGTCTATGGAGACTGACTCTCTTGTGGAGCCAGCTTTAAGTGGCCATTAGAGGATGTGCAGTTTTTAGCACTGCGTCTTCAATGTCAGGTTGCTGATTATGATTCTGCGACAATGTGTCCTGCCACTCCATCATCTGTAAACTTCATGTGAACACTGCCAACATCTGGCCTTGGCCTTGGTGTGCCCTTGTAGTTTGTTTGTGTCATTGTGAATCCAGACTGACTCCTCTAAACACCAAAGTCACACAATAACACAACACAATACAACAACACAATAACTGCTGGAGGCAGCGGTAGACCAGCAGCTCCAATGTTTAGTGAGGTAAAATTACTGTGTTTGTCAATGGAGTCTGGCCTTGAAGAGAGCATAGATATGACGGCCTCAGTTCCCTGTTGGAAAATGCTGTCTGACAGCAAGGTGAAGTAGTGAAGATATTCTAAATACAGTGCACACTTAAACTGATATTGATATTTTTAGATGGGTAAATACATTTCAGCAGTACATTGCTGAGCTCTCTCGTCAGTACTCCTGTCTCTTTGTCTAAAATTGAGGCCTGATGTCTGACATCCACTGTTGGTAACACTCTGACTATGGAAACAACCCCACCCCACAAAATCCCTTTATTATTTTGGAGGAGCAAGTCCAACCTCATGGTGGCTTTTGCAGGGTAATCTGTATGAAATTAAATCTTCAGACCCTGTTTTTCCCTGCCAAATTTCAGCTAGACTTACTTTAAACTCAGCTGTAAAAAAACAAACACAGAGCACTCTTTTATCCGCCTTGCCTCGCCTCTTATTGACAATTACCAGTGATGTAACTCATTTGGATTTTACCCATAAATATCATGTTTTTATTAATTATTGGGATGTGAGCCAGCAGCTCAGGGGGGGAAGATTGTATCTGCAAACATATTGCCAGGTATTCTGTGAACCAAAATGAGCACAGATCCCAAAGCTCCAGACCACATTTCTACTGCAAATCTGGGATAAATCAGCCTAAACTTCCTAAAAATCTGAGCCTGGTCTTATTAGGAGCTCAGTTGTGGTTTGCTTTGGCTCATTTTGTCATCATTCTTTACACCATTGTTTCATTATGTCGTGAGGAAACAAGTCTTGATCTCAAATTTCAATTGGATGCGTTGAAATTTCTGGTAGCTGCAAATCCGCAGTGGTATTTTGTTAAACTCTCACAACCCTCTGGTGTGGATCGAAACCACAGAGCAGAATAATACAGTCTGGGAAAAATAGCTTCAGCAGGAGAACATACTGCGGCTGGAAGAATATCACATAAAAAAACAGGCATTTGTGTTGCTGACAGAGGTCTCATTGATGTGTGTTTCTTATTGTGGGCCTTAAACAGGCTCCCAGAAGTAACAGAGAATATATCAGGAAAAATGTCAGTTTCATAACGCTGAGGCAGTCCTAATGGGCCTGATTGTATTATTGTTCTCATCATGAGAGAGGCTGTTACAGACGATGAGCTCTATTATGCACTTCACCCACTCCCACTGGCGAAAAAAAGTGTGTGTGTCTACTGTAGACACGCACATATATTTCACTAAACACCGTAATGTGCCTGACAAGGCCCGTCTCTGCAGCTCTGACCCTCTCTTTATGCTGGTCATGTTCTGCTGTTTGACACTGCTGTCTGGCAGCGCAGCGACTCCGCCAGGGTTTAGAGATTCACCCTCGATCTCATCTCCGCCCCGCAATACCCACACCTTCAAAGGAGTCTGCTGGAGACGGCTTTAAAGACGTTCTATAAGCTGCAGATGATGCAAAAAATGAAAAATAAAAGAGGAGGCAACAAGGAAAAAAAAAAAACATTATGTTTCTGAAGGCATTTGTATTTGTCAGGAATTCTGTAGCGAGCGGAGGGAGATGGATACATGTGGAAGAGGAGTGAAAGTAGAGTTTCATAATCTCTCTCTCCCTCTCACTCTCTCCTCCACAAAGAATTATTAGATGATGTTAGGGATGGGAGGCGAGCACAGGCTGAGGATTGGCTGGGCTCACACAGCAGTGGAACATCAAAGCCCCAGGCATTAACCGTTTCTATCCCCCAGAGTGACAGAGAGAGACTCGCTTTGATGTGTGGAGGGAGAGAGATGGAGCGAGAGCAGAAGGCGACTGGGGAGGAAAAACGAGGAGGGAGGGGGGATACTCTATTACCTAATGAAGGCAGTGCGTTGGTAGAGCTTAAGATGGATATGGAGGAAGGAGTAACCGAGACAGAGTATTTCTTTTTCTCTGGTGCTAATGCTGCTCGCTTGAGAGGAGCAGAGATGATCAGAATTTTAAAAATGAGTCTTTACGGCCCATCAGGAGTTTAATTTGTTTTTGAGTTTTCATTCAGTGAGGAATTGTATGTAAGGACTAATTCATTACCACTGATGGAATGTAACTAAAAACATCAACTACTGTACTTAAGCACAATTTTGAGATACTTACACACCACTTCATTACCGTAAAACTTTAATTAAACACCCAGTCCCTTTTACCAGCCTGGTGTAGCTGCACATTTTGACAGATAAACACCTGTCTCAATTAGACACCTGGTCTGGTTGCCAAGCAGTTCATATTTTTAATAGAAGTTCTTCAGATGTATGAAAGCAGGTTGTTGTTTCCTCAAATTATTTTTCATTTCAATTTTATTCATCCTGCATCCATGTAGACTGATATTCATTTTGAAACAAGTAAAGTAATACTGGTTTATATAAACAATCTGAATGTATTTCCTGATCTTTGCTGAGCAACAGTTTTGAGTGAAATCAATTTAACGCCTCTCCCAAATGTAGGTCTGATGATTTCAGTGATTTAAGCAAATAATAGCCCGGGCTGTAATTTAAGTTTTACAGTATTTCAGTTTTATAATACTTCATACTTCACTCCACCACAGCTCAGAGGTTAATATTGTTCTTTTCCCTCCACTACAGTTATTTGACAGATGTAGTTATTGATTACATTTAAGACAAACAGACTAATATAGACAAAATATAAATAATATTGGACAGCATTCCAGAAATAAATTTAAAATGGACATTTTAACAAATACTTACTTGATAACTGCTGGCAAGAAAGCCATCACAAGACGTTGGCTGCTCTCTGACCCCCCCACAACAGAGGACTGCACTGATAAAATATACATAATGGAAAAATTACCTTCTCACTTTGCCTACAAATGAACAGATTTAGGAAGTTATGGTCAAACTGGATCCCATATGTGTGACAGTCATGACACATTTTTTGGAATTGACAAATCAATAGATCCCTTAAATAACGCCTGGCCTCCCAACCACCTTAAAAATAATGTACTGGAATGTCTTTCAGTTTGATATATACCTTTGTTACACATCTCTTTATCACAATGTAAATAGTTAGAAAAAACTTTATAGGGTACACACTGGTTAAAAAAGGATCATAAGGAAAGGAGGGTATTAGTGCTGTTTAAACTGCTTGTAACAGTGTAGTCTTATCAATCAATCAGTTATACAATATTAATAGTTATAGCACCTTTCAAACAAATTAGTGCACTTCAAAGTGCTCTACAAGCGATAGATGTTGACAGTATTTCTACTTTCACCTAAGTAAAAGGGCTGAGCACTTCTTCCACCTCTTTTATTACTACTTCCTCAATAATAATATCCCTAAAAATGGAAATTAAAGAGGTACTGCAGTGATTCAGTATCGTACTTCCATAAAATTGTGTGACCAACAAGAGACAGCTTTTAAAATACAGAACTGATGCAGCAGAAACATTCAGACTTGTAGTCCCTGATGTGGGTTAAGCTCTAAAACATTACTTTCTGCATTTGCTGTAATGCAACTAGATGTTTTGTTCAATCCTCCCTGCCTGGGTAAAGAGCCTGAACATGCCCCCTTCACTTATTCAACAAAAGCATTTAAACCATGACACACACACACACACACACACACACACACACACACACACACAGTCCACCTACTTTTGACTGTTGTGTTTATATGTCAGGAGTTGGGGGTGAATATGTTGTTGTAGTTCGGGGTTGTACTGTCCCAGGTTTGTTGTTCCAGGTCAGCTATATAGTATTAGTGTGGAGTAGGGGTGGGCGATAAGGCCAAAATCCTCTATTACAGCATTTGGAATTTTGTGTCAGGGTAACAGTATATATAGCAATACAGTAATTGTTCAGCACGCTTAATTAGGAAATGGTTTCTAATAACCATACCATACCTTATCACATTTGACTATTTTCTTCTTTTTTTGTTAAGATTTTTTTTTTGGCTTTTTCTTTTTCTGTGCCTTTGTATGTGAGGCGTCCACTCCACCCACTGAGCTACCGGGCACCCCAAATATTGTCTTCCACACAAACAAAACACAACTGCTTCACATGAGGCTACACCTGAGTCAAAAACAAAAGACAGAAGACGGTTCCTAAGCACGACAATGTCAAGTGATACAGGTTTCTGTATTTACAACTTCACTCTTCTGCTTCATGTCTGCCCAAATCATGTCACCTTGTGGGGCAGCTGGATTTATTAATTTAATTAATTTTAATTTAATTTAATTTTTATTATTGTTATTTGTATAGGGACCAGTATGGAGCATACATAAATGCCACACACCACTGCATTTATAGCCTAAGCTAAGTTGCAATGCCTGTCCCTTGCTGGGCCGTAAGACAAAAAAGACTCAGCAGCAAGAACAAAAGTAACAGTGCAAAGTACAAACACCAATAAAAATACAGACAGAACAATACAAGACACAAACTGCAATACATAATTAGCACCATAGAGTAGGAAGCAACAAATTAGTCATGACTGCGTAACTGATTCCTCTTCAAAAACTGTGTCAGTTTGAGTTTGAATTGATCTAAATCAGGATCCAATTTGAGTTCTGTAGGTAAAGAATTCCACAGGCTGCTCCATGTGTTACTGAGCCAGAAGCTCAATCTGGAAACTCACCATTCATAAGATCATGCAAGAATCTCAAGATCACAGCAGAATCCAGCTCTGATTTGCAACATAGCCAGCCCCAAATATTAATTTGCATTTCTTGTTATAGCCAAGGCATGACCCAGCCTACTCTCCCTTTGCTTGGCTAGTACTTGTTGCCTTTGTTGGTTGGGCTGGTTAGGTTTAGGTCAGAGGAGAGAGCTTGGTTAGAGTTTGGGTTAGACTGTCAGGGTAAGCAAAGTAGAGGCAGAGTTGGGCAGATCATGTCTTCGTTATCTTAGGAAATGCAAATTAACATCCTGAGTATCACCCAACTCTATCAGTAGACACCTTTCTGCCGCCATAGCACAGTCTGTAAGGTCATATCAGGCAAGCCTAGTGTGGAGGCACGACTCTTACACTTACATCTCAAAACTTCGGCGAATAAAACCAAACTTTTCTTGCCTTGATACCACAAAAGGGAAAGTGGGTTTTTTTAAAATATAATTTAGGTGAACTGACCCTTTGAAAATGCCATGTTGAAGGATCTATATGCACCAGCTTATATAATTGCCTGGGGATTGTGGGATTCCTGCTCATATAAAGACTAAAGTGGAATAAAAGACACTGTGAGATTCTGTGAACTCACTCTATAGTCTCTAAATTCACTAAATTAAGATAACAGCTCACCCAAGATAACATTTTTCAATTTGGGGGGCGGACAAGTGTCATTGATTTCCTTTTCCACCATTTTTTTTTCCTGATTATCCCACCTCTGCTTACATACGCGGTGTAATACCCGGAAATATTATTGTTTAAGTGCCAGGACCTCCATTATTTATAATCTGGAGTCATCTCTCAGGGAGATGAGAGGAGAATGGTGAGGCGTTTAGAGCACCAGCAGCCACCTCATATCTGAGATGACTCGTCGGCTTCCCGGCTGATACTGTGACTGGCTCTGGACGGCAGCCCAGCTGGTCTTTGAGTGTGTGTGCGTGTGTGTGTTTGCACGCATGCGTTCATGCTATCAGTCACTCTTTGAAACAGGAAGTGTCTGATGTGGCTGTCATTGCCCAAAGCAGCTGAGCTCACTGCTGCACGGTTAGACTTTCTCCTCACTTTCCTTTTCTTACTCTCCTTGTTTCATACTATTTTTCTTTCCTCTTTATTTCTTTTCACCGTGCGTGCAGTCTTAGCGCATTGGCTCAGAAACTGTGAATGTGATCCCCAGCAGCCTGCTGCATTGCAGATAGAGGTGATGAGCACACAGATTTGATTCCTCACATTCAAACACAGTTGAAAAGGAGAGAATAAAGGGAGCCTTTCCAGCCTTGTAGCCCTGAGTCATTCTTCCTTGGTTTAGCAGCAGATTAATGCCTCCACTGTCTCCGCTTTTAGCCCAGTTGGATGACCGGCACCCACATTCCCATCAGGGCCAAGCCTCCAGCATTCTCAGCTGCCATTTTCCCTCCATTTTGGGAAACCCATGTGGCTCGTTTTTGGGTCCTTGGCCTGGGTGACTCAATCAGTCCCACACACAGACACACATAGAGCCATACACGTGCTCAGCACGTCACTGTGATTAACTCCAGCGGCACAGAAACCACTTTTTAAACCAAAGACAGGATCAGTGTTGGTGGCGGTGGTGCCAAATGGAGGGATTATCGTGCCTCACATTTTGGAGTGACTGAAGAGAGACAGACAGAAGACATGACTGAGAAGAAGCAGTCACATCTTTTCCTAACTCCTTGACTATGACTTGGGATCTCAGGACCTCAGAGTATTTCAGGTATAGTGTCAAAGAAAAAAGAATCCCAGCTCTGATAAGGATAAACTGATCTTATTTTTGTAGCTTTGTCGATCATTCTGCTGCTCATGATAACACTGTACTCACCAAGTTAATTGCTAAAAGTTGTCAGATGGGGCAAGAAACACAAGCAGTCAGACGATCAGACAGGATTTTAAAACAAATCAGATTTATTTTGGAGAGAAAACCACAGCGAGTGGTAAATTTATTACCCCAAACTGTCCGTTGTAAACACCCATCACAGTTTGCAGACTGACTTCCTGGTTTCCTGTGCTATGATTGATCATTACCGACATTTCAGCAGCACTCGTTTTCAGATTTACCTCTAAATAAAGTGGTTCAGATAATCTGGCTAAACTGTTAGCTTGTGTACTTCCTGTCCAGGTGTTTAACCACTTGTATTCCTCCCCCATCAGACTTCCCAAGTCTCCCAAGAAATAACCTCAATGAGTGTAATCTCTTCTTAACTGATACAAATACAACAGCCTTATTTTTTTTAACAACCTTTTCAAATCTGGAATGTTGCACCATTATTCTGCCCCGTTGTTCTTTGTTAAAGGTATGATAGCGGAATAGGGTAGCAGATGTTTTCTTTCCTTAAAGCCGGCAACAAAGGTAGCAACAGTGCAAAATTGTCGTGTGAATAAATGTGACATTTTGACATGTTATATGTGCATCCCATCACTACGAGATTTAAAAAGCAGCTAGAAGCAGTTAGCAGCTAACTCAAAGCAGAAGAACAGTAGCTGAAAATGTCCACAAATTGGGGAGACGATGATCTCCTTACCCTCCGAGTAGAGGACAAGATCAACCGTCATAACAGGGACGGTAAATATTGTTAATGCCATTTTATACTATTTTTATTGTTTAGAAAGCGCTGCCAACACGTATGCTATATGTCACACTGTTGTGTAACACGTCACGCTTCATGCCTCCTTTGCTTACGGAACCACAGGATGCTGTATAAACTGACATACTTGTAGACATCTATAGCTGCAGACGCATTTCGTTTGTAGTGCACACGACACACCCCTACAAACCTTACCCTTGTACCCTAGTACAAGACAAACCCACCAACGCAATGGATATCTGAAGCTGGCTACAGAATTCATAATTCATTATACCTGAAGACTTGATTTGTCTTACAAGTAGCAAGATGTAACTCTTGCCATAACCCTTACCCTACTCTCAACCATCCATCAATCCATTTTCTTAACCGCTTATCCTCTTGAGGGTCACGGGGCGCTGGAGCCTATCCCAGCTGACATTGGGCGAGAAGCAGGGTTGCCAGACTATCACAAGGCCGACACATAGAGACAGACAACCATTCAAACTCACAGTCACACCCACGGCCAACTTGGAGTCACCAATTAATCTACATGTCTTTGGACTGTAGGAGGAGCTGGAGTACCCAGAGAAAACCCACACTGACACAGGGAGAACATGCAGACTCCACACAGAAGAGCTCCACCCTGGGTTCGAACCAGGAACCCTCTTGCTACATCACCATGTCGCCTAACCTCAACCAACTATCTCTTAATAACTACCTAGCTAAATGCCAACTTAGCTTCTGCCTCTGGGCCAAGGGGCGAAGGGAGCTGATTGTAGACTGATGTGTAGGTATAGTTGGCAATGTAGCCAGAGGGTGGGTGACGCAGCAGTATCTACTCACACACTAGGGCAGCATGATGCCACTATTGTTTGGTTCTGTATAAACAGTCAGAGGAGCATAATAAAGGGACTTTGTAGTGGCCCTATCACTGGATCTCTGTGTGAAAAGGAAGGGCTCGTGAAAATCAGACCCAAGTTGAAATAAACTTAAATTACTTGAAATAGAAATAAAGAAAAACACAGGCCTTAAAGGCTCCCAGAAAATTGTTACTCAGACTTGTTTTGAGTCCCAAACTACTAGTTTGTGATTCATTTTATGTCTCTAATACTCTGTCCTCTGTCACTTCCTGCTCTGCTTTGCCATTATCTGTGCGTTAGTAGAGTTTTTTCAAACCACTTTTCCTGTCAGAGCACTCAAAATTCATACTTGTTATTCCTGTGGTATAAGACTGTCCAAAAATAAAAGTAAACATGAACAACTCTCTCCCACATCCAAAAACTAGAGTGCTAAAAATCAAATTTATGATGTCATTAAGTATCAAGTCTGGAGCTGCTCCATAGACGATGAATAGTGAAAGATGTTCGAGATGACACTGAGAGCACCCAGAGGAATATGCTGAGTATATGGGCACATTTTCTGTTTCATTACTGAGGACACTACAACAGAATAAAGCTCATTTGGGTGTTTGTAGGTCTCCAGTTCATTGTCTATGAAGCAGCTCCAGACTTTACGCTTGATGATGTCAGAAGTTGAAGACTCACTTATCTGGTTTATGACTGTCAGAGAGAGTCGCTCATGTTCACAAATATTGACTGAACTTTCCTGGGCCATGGAAATAATATATTGGAATTCCTAATTAAGGTGGTGTTCCTCTTTAAAGGGACAAAAAGTACTCTGTCAATTACGGTGTCTCCTCTTCATGCAGTGACTTGTCAACTTGTTCCTTACCCGTGAAGGAACCCGCAGTCTTAGTCCCTTAATCTCTCCTGGATTTTATAGTTCAGAGTCTCTTCCCTCCCTCCCCTCTTAACCGGGGTTCAGGTGTGACGGAGAATCAGGTCCGTTGCTTACTCACGCTGGCTGCGTCTGATCTCATTTAACATTCACTGGTTGCGAGCGTCGGCCCTGAAGACACAGCATGGTGTGAACAATCAGCAGCCAGCGTCAGACGGCGCTCACTCCATGAATAAGACATTTGTCTGCTGAGCTAATTAATCCTGAGAGGGGCCGGATGGCATCTGCCTCCGTGCCGCGTGACAGACACTGAGAGGAGGGAGTTTTAGGACAGAACCATGTAGGGCTGACTCGCTCTTTCCTGTAGGAGTTAGCAAGTATGAGAGCGGGAGCCAAACAACTGCCTCAGGACTTTGGCATGAACTAGTGCCACCTTCTTTTGTGTGCGTGTGTGTATGTATTAAGGGTTTGTTTGGTTAAAGACACTGACAATAGTATCTTTTTTTTCCTCTCCTTTTCTAAAACATCCTCCTCTGTCTCCTCCTCTGTGTCACACACTCAAACACACAACAACAGCGACCAGTTCAGCCCACCTGGAGGACCTGGCATACCTGGATGAGCAGAGACACACTCCATTACGCACCTCGCTGCGCATGCCCCGACAGAGCACCACCTGCGGGCCGGGTCGCTCCGGGCAGGACCTGAGAGGTGAGCAAGAGTTAAAGAGAACACACACACGCACACACACACGCACACTCCCTTTACTCCTCTTGTCCACTGAGACTTTACTCAGTCTGCCTGTGCCATGTGAGCTGCACAGATTCAAGACATAAAGGATGTATTACGATATAATAATAAAGAGGAAAATGTAGTCACCGTTAAAGCTTGTTGGTTAAGATGTGTATCATGTAATGGCAGTGTCCCTGGTTTGATTCTGGACAGGATCCTTGTTGTATGTCAGTCTCCTTCTCTTGCTGTCTCCCCTGTTTGTTGTATGGCTCAACTTTCATATACCCCACAGAAAAATCTAAAGGAATAAAAGGATATCATAAGCTGATTAAGTTATTTTGAGAGTTTATTTTTCCGTTAAAACAGGCTAAAATTATTATTCCTTTTTCTATATTTTTGGGGTATTTTTACACACTGAACAGTGGACAGTAGAGATCTAAAACAAAACAAGAGAGAAGTGAGATTACATGCAACAAGTCCATGGCAGAACTGGAACTGGGGATACTGCAATTGTATGGACATCATCTAGAACATGTACTAACAGGATCCCCAAAAGTACTATTTAAAATTTGGGGAAAAAAATAATATATTTGCTTTAAAGGGGGACCTTATTACACTTTATTTTCCTCATACTGCCTCTGTCGTAGAGGCTCTGATTTGGCGCCCGTGTCTTTACGCCCCTGTCTGCTCTGATTGGTCAGTGTTATTGGGTCTTCCAGGGCTGAATCCAAATGTCCGGCCCTCACTGCACTTGCAGACTCACAAATGTTGCAGGCACGTTCCCGGAAGTCTGGGAGTGTCGAGGGCTGTCCAAATCCACAATTCATCCAGTCCACAAGGGGCCTAAAGTGGACTTTCCGCAGACTTGACTGATTTAATAACCCATAATTCATTGCAAGGTGGACGTGGCCTTGTGGTTTTCTCAATTGCCGAGGAAAAAAAAAAACCTTATGACTGTGTAAAATAGTTAATAGTTAGGTCTATTAAAATGCTACTTGATTTGTGTAGGCCAGAAATAATATTCAACCACATCATGATATAGAGATATGTGTAATTATAGGCTGCAGAGGGAATGAAAATGTATTTTATTATTGCAGCCTATCAGACTGTGCAGTGAAATAGGCTAGAAAGGGTTTCTAATGTTAGTAATACCCAATTAATTGAGTTATAGTCCTGTCCTTGTCTACAAACATTTTGGTTTTTGAAAGCGTGTAGTTAGTTTATAGAGATGTATTAATACATTTTCGGTCCTGTAGTCCGTAGGGTTGACATTTGGATTCACCCCATATCTCCCTGTCTCTGCACTGTCATTGCTGCCGGAAGAAAAATCACTAATAAAAGCTTTTAATTGTGAGTGGACATGTTCCAGCAGGAATATGATCAGAAATCAGGGAGAAATTAACAACTTCGGCAACCAAAGTTACATTTTCCCTGACGTTAGCATGTAGCTACATGTACAATAGCAGCGTACTTGCAGCCTGGGAATAACTGTCATGGAGAACAGCAGCACCGTCTAAAAAATCGGCAAAAGCTTCTAAACACAACCGGACATGTTCCAGCAAGTATATGATCTGAAATCGGAGAGAAATTATGAACATTGGCAACCACATTTACTTGTTTCCCTGATGTTAGCATGTAGCTTCTTGTAGCACTTCAGGCTACGAAATGTAGTCAGAGAAGAAGAAATGCTGGAAACAGAGTATTCAGACCTGCCTGAAGTGTG
>JAPZEB010000014.1:7425644-7438600 GCA_029783705.1 Chaetodon striatus | reverse complement strand
TATTTATTTATTCATGTTTTCTGTATTTATTTACATATTTACTTCAGCATTTTTTATTTGTTTATTTATTTTTTGTATGCATTTATCTATTTATTTCCATATATATATTCAGTATTTATTTATTTGTTTATATGTTTATTTTTTTTATTTCTTTGTATTATGCGTGCATGTTTTTGTTTTTTTGTTTTTTTCAATGTTTATTTCAGCATCCATTATTCTTTTATTTATTATTTTATGGATGGATTTATTTATTTTAATATTAATTATTTTATTTATTTATTCCTGTATTTTAGCCGTCTATACGGTCAGTGTCACTTGACATAAATTATATATTTTTTCAAAGTAGAAAATTAAAGTTCCTAGTTTTATACATGTTAATCATGACTCTGTATGTAGGATTTTAGTGTATTGCAATTTCCCAAACAAAATACATTCAATTGTTTGTGGGTATTATATTGTAAATAACAACGTTAACTTGCAGTGAAAACAAGATTCCCCTCTCTGAGAATGACCTTAAACTGAGAACAAATTATTAACAAATGTCATGATAAATGTATCTCTATGTCTGACTGTGGTTTCTACTGTGAAGGTTTACAGATTAGATTTCAGATTTTATTTCTCTGCATGGTGACGATAACCAGACTTCTCTCTGTTTGTCCGACAGAAGGGGAAGGTGAAGGAGGCAGCGCAGCGTTATCAGTATGCCCTCAAAAAGTTTCCACGCGAAGGCTTCAGCGAGGACCTCAAGAAATTCAGGGAACTCAAAGTATCGCTCTTCCTCAACCTGTCCCGATGTCGGAGGAAAATGAACGTAAGTCTGAGCCACGAGCGGCTGGTGGAAAATGACAAAGCAGACATGTTTCAGAGTAACTTCTGAGATGTCTGTCACGTTAAATACCCAAACCATCATACCGTATCATACATCTGGACATAACGAGGATGATGCTGCCGGCTGTGTTTGTCTTCGTCTTGATATGTGTTGGATGTGGTTCAATCTCTGCAGGACTTTGGGATGGCTGAGGAATTTGCTACCAAGGCACTCGAACTGAAACCAAAATCGTATGAGGCATACTATGCCAGAGCACGCGCCAAGCGTAGCAGCAGGTACACGCCTCTCATCTCTGTACACATCATAGAGAGAAATACTCTCTGATATACATTTTAAATTGTCTTCAGTCTGCCTCCTCGTACAGCTCTAGACGTCTTGTTGATTTTGGACAAATACGACTTTTTCCCCAAAAATGAAAAATCATTTTTTTATTCGCAGACAATTTCCTGAAGCCTTAGAGGACCTGAATGAAGCCATGAAGCAGTGCCCCAACAACCGAGAGATCCAGCGGCTGCTCCAGAGGGTGGAGGAGGAGTATCACCAGCTCAACCAGGAGGAGCACCAGCAGCAGGACCTGGAGCTGGAGCCTCCCCCCTCCCCACCTCCTACACCTCCCCCTGAAGACGAGGAGTCCCTGTCCCTGTCCATGCCTCTCCCCCCTCCCCCAGAGCCCCGCCTGGAGGACATGGAGCCCGTCCAGGACCTGTTTGAGGACGAGGACTACCTGGAGCAGGAGCTGGAGGCCATGTCTGTGTGTCTGCCCCCACCCGAGTCTCTCACCAACCCCTCCAGCCTTCCCATCATCCAGAGCCCGCCGCTGTCCCCGACACATCCAGATCAGATCTACTTAGCTGGAGGTTCGCCCATGGGCCAGCCCTACGAATATCACCCCACCTCTTCCTCCATGTCCTCTCCAACCCGCGGCTCGTACCAGCCCACATCGCCCTCCCTCTCCCCGACGCATCAGAATCACTACCGACACAGCCCGCCTCATACCTCCCCGGTGCACCAGTCGTCCTACGGCTTCAGCCCGCCTTCTATGGGTAGTGGAGGTCAGGGGATGGATCACCAGAGCCCACCGCCTTCCCCTTTACGTCGGGCTGCTCAGTACAGAGCCAGTCCACCAGTAGAGAGTGTTTGCCTGTACAGGTCCCAGTCCGGGTCGCCTGTGCGCTACCAGACGGAGCAGCTCCCCGGCCGACCCAAATCGCCCCTCTCCAAGATGAGCAGCCAGCGATCGTTCCAGCTGAGCTCGCAGCAGTCTCTGTCCTCCCAGCACCACCAAGCCCAAGGCCTTCGTCTTCAGCCTTCTATAGCCCAGATAGTCCGCACAAACCAGCCCAGCAACGTGATGGGCAACAGCCTCTACAGCGGCCAGATGGGACACTCCATGAGTAGCCGCTACCAGGGGGGGTCGGTGGACGTCGAGAGCCGGCTGGTGTACCAGCCCTCCTTGGATGGACGGTCCATGCCCCAGGTGCAGGCCAGCCTCAGCTCTGGGGCCCTCTGTCAGCACGGCGGCCGAGGAGGGGTTATGGAGTCGGGCCTGTTGAAGGATGAGCTACCCCAGCGCCCCTCCTCTGCCTACCGCGCCAGCAGCGGGGGCCCGGGGGGCATTCGTTACAGCCAGACGCCCCAGATAAGCCGCAGCCAGTCAGCCGCCTACTACCCAGTCTCCGAACACGTACTGGAGCGAGCCAATGCCATGCCCCCCTGCCAGCTGGGTTCTCCCGAGATCCCCCACATGGTGCGACGCCCCGTCAGTGCCAATACTACTGAGATGAAGCAGCACGTGCCCACCCCGAGGCCTCTCATCCACTCACAGAGCGTAGGCCTCCGATTCTCCCCGTCCAGCAACAACATCTCAACTGGATCCACCTCGAATTTAGCGCCGGGTTTCAGGCCGTCCTCCTCCATTCAGCAGATGGAGATCCCCCTGCAAGCCACATACGAGCGCTCCTGTGATGACATCTCCCCCATCTCTCCCTCTCAAGGTGGCGGGGGGCTGTATCCGGGCGAGACCACCCGCTCTCGGAACACGCCCTTCATGGGCATCATAGACAAGACGGCGCGGACTCAGCAGTACCTGCATCAGCCCTCGCGGTCCAGGGCCATGACGTCCATGGACTCCGCCATCAGCCCCACCTCGCCCGGCCAGCTGGTCCAGCAAGGCTCCACCTACAGCCCCCCCGCCTCGCTGGGCAATATCGCCTACTACAACAAGACCAACAACGCCCAGAACGGACACCTGTTGGAGGAGGACTACTACACCCAGACGCAGCCCCCCTCGCTGGGCAAGCTGGCCAACGGCTCCCGCGGCAGTGGGGACATCCTGGAGCGGGTCAGCCAGGTGCCCACCTACCCGGATGTGAAGGTGGCGAGGACTCTGCCCGTGGCACAGGCGTACCAGGACAACATGTACCGCCAGCTCTCGCGTGACTCCCGGACCCAAGGCCCCACCTCCCCCATCAAACCAAAGAGACCATTTGTGGAGTCAAACGTGTGATGGCCTGCCTGTGATTGGTTGGTTGGACTGGGCTTGTCAGTGGGAGTGAGAGGAGGAAAATATTTAGCTCGACAGCAGATGCTGCTGACCCCTTGTGTATGTGACATGGACGGACTCATCTTAAAGAACTCACCAGAGAGAAACCCACTCAGCCGGCACACACACACACACGCACACACACACACACACACACACACTTAGGGTATTAGACATTATCTTATATGAAAACATAACTAACAGTGAAAGCGATTATTTCATTATCATACTCTGCACACAGGTGGGACAGCAGGAGGGTCCTCAGCTCTGATCTCATACTGAATCAAAGACCGGTGCACTTCCAGAATGTTGTGTGGCACAAAGTTCCCACAGGTGAACACGACAGGTGGGACTGTGAGAGTGAAAGTACTAACCATCGGACTCGACTCGTGGACTCTGTATCCATCTTCTGTTCTTTCAAAGTGTGCTCTTAACCAAGGTTGCTAGTAGGCTCTATTCTATGTAATACAATATTATATGTTCAATACTGTACATTGCTCAGAAAATACAAATGGCTCAACAAAACTCAGTACTTAGAGAAAAATGACAATATTTATAATTAAGTTATATATTGTACATAGAAAGAAAACATAGTTTGCGTTTGAATTGTATTCTGTTAACCCTGCCTTTGTGTCCCACTGCTAGTCATATGGAGGTGGAAACGGATCAGGGCGAGGAACGAGGGACATCGACCAACTTTGAATGACGTAATTACCTCTAACGTGTCGGAGTAAAAAAGATTCTGTCGTGGTTTAATGCAAGAAGATGCTTCCTGTGCTGCAGTAGGTCCTAAACGAGCTGAAGGACGCGACTAACACGTTTATCGATTAATCTGCAATTTTTTTTTCTGTAAAATGTCAGAAAATAGAAAGAAGAAGTCTTTAAATCTCGTCTTTCATCAGACACGCAGTCGAAAAACCCAAAGATGTTTAGTTTGAGTGTAGAGAAGAGAAGCGAACAGAGAGTAGCAGCAGCTCCTCACAGTGGAGGAGCTACCATCAGAGAATGTTTGGCCAGTTTAGTTCCTGTCGTCCGAGCAATGGATTAACTGTTTTTAGCTCTACATCAATAAACACACGTAGATTCAAATCTTTCCCAGAGTGCTGCAGAGTTTAGCTTCAAGCTGGAATGAAAATGCTTTTGTCAGAGTGAAAATTAAACCTTCGCACATGGTGCTTACACCTGTTTTTGTTGATTAAATCAGTTTTGAAAACTATGTAAATTATGATTTTGTATATTTCATTTCAGTATCATAACTCTATCACAGGCCTCATGATGTACAGTCATGCAGTGATACTTAACTAAAGGCCTGTGGGCCAAATCTGGCCCATCACAGGGTGCTGGCTGGTCCGCCGACCACCTTCTGATTTACACTGTTTTTTTTTTTTGCACTCTGCATATAAATAAGGCAGCAGAGTGCACAGGAAAGCTTCAAAATCAAGCTTTATTTTGGACGAGCACCAGAGGAGGAACCTCCAGACCCCTCAGCACAGGTCCAGACTGAGCCCCAAATGTCCTCCAGTCCTAGAAACACCCCTGCGTACGCCTGACGCGTGCGGGGCTGCGACTGGATTTGCCTTTTAGCAAAGAAGTAAAGTTGAGCGAGGACAGCAAACGTTGAAAGGTTGAAAATAGGGCTGCACCATATGCAAAAAAATATATATATATGTTCTGATTATTTTGACAGGTATGGCAATTTAAGTCACGATTGTAGCGGTAATAGCAAATTTTGCATCTAATTTCACCCCCCCAAAAATATGTGAATTTTTCTGGCGTCTGTGCCAAACGAGCACGTTTCCTTACGTCTGGAATATGATTTGTAGGCCAGGTCATCTCTAAAGCTCCCTAACGCTTCAGTTATAACAGGGTTTTTAGACACATTTTACCTCTATCAAAAATTGCACACTTAAGAAAAAAATCAATATTGTGATTTCTATAATATTTCAATTAATTATAATAATAAATAATAAACATTAAAAACAATGTGGAATTCAAGCAAATAAAATGAGGCAATTTGAAGAAAATACAAAGAACAAAAAATAAAATACAGATAAAATACCGTCACTGAAGCAGATCAGCAAAGATTGGCAACTAATTGCCCAATGTGTTGCACTGAGGTACAGCAGATCTAACTATTTCAGCCCTAGTTGAAATCAGGGAACTCACTTATTACATATACTGGTGAATATTGTTAATGTTTGTTTACTGGCCTTCTGTCATTTTTGCAAAAGTGGCCCAGAGGAAAGCAGAGTATCTCTGCCGTAGTGTCGAGGCTCTAACACTGTCTGACACATTGGACCAGCTCCCTTTGAACGCCGGCTTCATCAAACAGGCAGAGCATCGGCTGGTTTTGTCCCAGCTCGTGATTGTTTCTGAGAACTCATAAAAGTTGAGTTGAGGCTGCATCGGAACAAAAATCCGGCCTTGTTTGTAGTTTGAATCTTCATCTCCAGGAATCTCAAATCAACGAGCGATGCGGGTCAGATGACGACGAGTGACGTCATCACGTGGCACACGAGCATCAAAGTTCGCCTTTGTCCCTCCTCCGCGGGTAATTACGCTGCGTGTTCCTAACAGAGAGCGCACATATGCTAGTGATGGGTTAACATGGATAGTGCTCAGCGATTAAAAGCAAGCAAATGCATACACGACCACTGTTACAGACGTTTCCCTTTCTCCTGCATCACCTTGTTTCTTTTTACCCACGATGCATTTTTATTCCGCCACTTCTTCTGCACTAAAAATGCCTGTTAAGTTCTTAACTAAGGGTGCACTTTATGTATTTTACTTACTTTTGTTGTTAACGATTGTTGAATCTGGAGAAAGTGGGCGTGCGATCAGGCAGACCTCCGACCGGCGAGACTATCATAGACGCTATTATTATTATTGTTATGATTTACAAAAGCAGCGACGAATGACAATATGAAGAGCAAACAATGTTTTTAAACCGGTGAAGATGTATAGACTTTCTAGCACAAGTTGTATATACTGACTCAGATGTTCCACTTCGGGTCCAGCGCGGGTTTGTGAGTGAAGCGAGATCATATTTAAGTATTCCACATCATTAAAAGATATCCATCAAAGTCCTCTATCTCTAAAGGAGCCAGTCTAATCCGCTGGCCTTGCACACATCTTGAAATTAAGTCAAATCTACTGCAACAAAAAAAAAGTATGACTGAGGTTTCAGTGCGCAGAAACTCCGTGTTTGGAGTTTGGGGTGAGAGAAAGTGGAATAATGGGAATATTCAAGTTATTTGTATATGTGGGAAAAGTTACGGACCATTTGTCCGTAACGTTTTATTTTGGTTTCTCTGATAAAGAATATCTAAAGAGTTCGTTCTCAGTTTCACCTGCTACCAGAGAGATGCCCTACTTATCTTTACAGAAATGAAGGTATAAACTGTATTATACTTAATTTAAGAAGACTTCTAGGTTGAGGACATTCGAGGGTGTATGGTTTCAAGCTGTCTATGTATATTAGTTTGCTGTAAATAGTCCGATGCATGTTCTATTCTTTCCATGAGCTCAAGCGGAAACATGTATAGCAGTGACTCTGGTGTGCGACACGCGACGCTCGGATCAAGATAAGGAGACCGCTCCCCCCCCCGCCCCCGCCCCGCCCTGCCCCGCCCCCTGAACTGTCCTTATCATTTTCCCTTCGACCTCACCAGACAAAAAGCAAAAGGTTTTGTTTTATTTTATTTTAATGTATTTGCTTGCTGAGCAGAGTTCTCTTGTCTGTAAATGTGAGCTTTCAGATCGCTGTGATAAAAAGTTTAATTAAAAACAATAAAAAAGAATGTGTTTTTATCTCATGATAACTGATTGTAATCTGTACAGTCAAACCTATGTATTGGAGGAAACAACAACAAAAAAAGAACATATTTATAAATGGTTACCAACTGAAACACGCCCTGCATGTCAGTCATTTATTTTACTGATTATTCAGACGTAACACGCACATGTCATTTTTTATTTTGGAGGATTTTGGTCCACAAAACAAACAATAACTCCAGTGTGTCGACAGGTTTCTGTACAATATGATGCAGTCTAATACAACCCCAACACACACTGCACCTCTACAGCTGTTATTGTTCAAATTAACAGTGTTGTTGCATTGGATTTCATTATATTGTTAAAGGTATACTGTGCAGGATTTTCCCTAAACAATGTCATCCATCTCAATCGTCACTTACGACTAACTACAAGTGTGTGGCGTTGTCTTTATCCGCAGAGACGCTGCCTGTGTTTTCCAGCACATCGTGACTCCCAGCTCGTCAGATACCGACACTTGGTCAGCTGCCCTCAGCGTCAAACTGTGACGCTCCAGGTACCCAAACAGCAGCAGTTTTGGACGCTCAGGGACGGCGTGTCAATTCACACTTGTTACATGCAGTCTGTCTTTTCAAACGTAATTTATTACTCAATTAATTTATTACCCGTAATTTACAACTTGACTAAGTGATGAGTTTTAAACCACAGACTGACAAAGAGCTGATTTAATGTGATAAAGTGTTGTACTCCTCCAATGGCCTCCACAGTCACCACATCTCACTCCAACACAATAATAAATCTACAACAGGAACGGGAAGCTGAAAAATCTGCAGCAACTTCATGAGGCTATGATGTCAACATGGACAAGTCTGTCTAGGGAATGTTTCCAGCACCTTGTTGAATCCACGCCACTGGGGTTCAATGCAGTACAAAAACAGAGAATCTAATAAAGTCACCACCGAGTGTAGATGTTAACAGATTGTGGGTTTCCTTTAAAGCATGTGCTCAAGACATGTCAGCAGGATGTGCACACAGGATGTGTAGTTCATCTGCACAGCGAGGATGTTAGCTGGGCTCTATCATCCAAGTCTACCTTTGGTTTCACATTTTCATTCTTACAGCAAAGTACAAAAAAAAAAAGTCAATGACAATGTCGAGAGTGGCGGAGATCAATGGCAGACTTGAGCATGAGCCCAAATCAGGCGTACAGTGACCATCTCTGGCAGTGATAGTGGGAAGATACCAGTTTACCAACATATAGACAGACAGAATTGGAAATTGCTGTAAACTCAGACTGGAAATGAAGAGCAATCTAAAATAGACCATTTTGGTGGCAAAGTAGGGAGCAGTAATCATCACTTGGGATCTTGTGTGATGCATAGTCAATACTGTGTGATGAATGCCAGGCGCCGTTTATCTCCTGAAAAGAAAAAAACAAGACGAGTTAGAATGCCTGAAAACAACCATATGAATGAGTCACGGCTTAAGCAAACCTGCGGAGCCGACAGCTGGTTGTGTGCGCTGATCAGCTCTGTGTAAATCTAAGTTGACTGCTGTTGTGCAGCCCAAGGACAACAGACCTTAACCCTTCACCTTTAAATCCTGTGCAACTTCAGTTAATCTTCTTGATGAAAGAGGATATTACACATTAGCAAGGTTGCTAGTATTTGCTCTCTTTCAAGCTAGAGTAATCACCTGTTTCTGGTGTTAATGAATTCACTGTCAACTTAATTACTGTCTACGAAAATGCTCTGTCATATACACACAAATTCAATCTGAATCAGAATGTGGAGATAAAAAGTCTCTCTTATATTATTCACCTATTTTGACCTATTCCTTGTTGGTGAACATCATCAAAGTGGTTCAAAGCAACCAGTCAACCCCTGGACGGGCAAAACATGGCTGGACAGTTAAGTACGTAACAAGAGCTGGCCCTTCTTCACTGGCCACAGATGAGGCAGCTTCACACCTTCCACACAGGGCAGGACATCAACCCTGAATAGTTTTTGGTGTCAGATGGACGAGCGAAAAATGCAGCTGAAATGTGACCTGTGTAGACCGAGCGTAAGAAGCAGGACTTGTAGCAATTATCGCAACACTGCTCTAATGAAAAGCCGAACGCAGGGGGTGGGGAGTAACCGCCACAACTGCTGTTTGTTTTCTCTTTTTGTCACAGGATTACTGCGTATTTACACTATGATTTACATCTACGGGGCGCTGAGCGCTGCACGTCTGCACGAGTTGCAAATACTCAACTCAAGGTAACACTATAGCTTCTTGTCACTGTCTCAATTTACCCAGTCATCCAATCACAGTGGAGGAGGAGCAGAACAAATAGCTTACCACAAAGAACAGTTACATCACCCTAGAACAAAAAAATTTATTCTGAACCTACAGAGACCGTCGGGTTTGTCTTCTCTCCCTACATGCTTCAGCCTTCCCTTCATCCAGAGTGAGTACTCTGCCTGGTGTTGACATTTTTACCTCTGCACATTGTATCAAACAACCAGACGAAACCAAAGCATCTCAGCCGAAAAAACGCTGTACCCCTTATTGCCTCTCACTGACCCTCTATGTTCTGCATTACCACTGAACAAGAATTTAAAACTGTAATCATTGTCATTTTAAAAAAATCATCAAAAAAGCTTACTTAAAAAGCAGTTACCAGTAAAAAGAAAAAAAAAAAAGGGTGGTAATACCACATATTGCACTGTCAAACCACCCTTAATCACCGCAGGGGAAATTCCTTCACCGCAGCAATTTTATTGAAAGCAGAAAAACCCCCTACTAGAACCGTTAATCAGCACCAACCAATAAAACTAGTTCACCTTCATAAGTACATTTAATCCTAAAGGGTTTTTTGAGCTGTTTGAAGTACTGACCAGTCACTCAGATTGCCCCCAGTTCCTTGTTCAAGGCTCCACCTTCATCATCGCCGTCAGCATCTGGGTCAACAGAGTGAAACTCTGCCACATACAGGCTCTTATCGATGCTGCTGGGAATGGGCTTTATGTCAGTGACCAGCTGATCCTCAATGTTCTTCAGGTTGTAGCGGTCATCTGATGTTATCAGATTGATGGCCAAACCCAGATGACCAAAACGCCCTGCGAGAGGAGAGACATAGTTTAGCTATTATTTGTGGTTAGTAGTGTCATGAGGTCAAGCTGGGTGTGACAGCTTCTGAAAGTTGTAGCTGTAAACAAACCTTAGTAGTAAAGGTGTGAAAAATAATAAATAGGCAATCTTACCTGATCTGCCGATGCGATGCAGATAGGTCTCTGCATTTTTGGGGAAGTCGAAGTTGATGACCACATTTACTGCCTGGATGTCGATTCCCCGAGTAAAAAGGTCTACAATAAAACACGCATGTTAGTCAACATACTGACCATTAATTACTTTAATCTGCACTTTATATTTTAAAATGCAAACTCTCTTCACCCACCTGTGCAGACCAGGTTTCTGCACAATCCGTTCCTGAAGTCATGGAACACACGGTTCCTGTATTCCTGCATCATCTTGGCATGGATGTAGAAGCACGAATAACCCAGCTGGGTGATTTTCTTGGCCAGAAGCTCAACCCTCTGGGTGGAGTTGCAGAAGATGATAGACTGGTTGATCTGAAGCTGTAACAGAAATATATAGATTTATGATTATTGATGACTGAAGGGATTAACCAGCTATTTTTTCTATGCTACCTGTCTCAGGTATCCTACGGGGCTATTTAAGCTAGAGTATTGTAGGAAGGTCAAACTGCAGTCTGTAAAGCTGCATGCCGCTCCTTGATTCTTTGCCTGTATATATGTGTCTCTTGTTTTCTTATCCTGTTTTTTCTTTTTAATTTAATTATGAATCAATGTTTATTTATAACATATGCAAATAACTGTCCTAATATGAGAGTCAGTCTCTTGAATAATTTCATAATAACACTCCACACTTCACAGAAGACTAATCGCAAACTTTATAACTAAACACAAGTTTGTTTTCATGATATTTTGCAAGTAGGAGATAGCAATAGGTATGAAATCCTTAATCACCATATATGTAATTCTATATTGAGGTATCAATATGCATATATGATAATATAGTACACTTTCTGTAAAATAATCAATAAAATAACCAGTGCTAAAACTTTAAACCACAGAGGTAGCACTGCTTTTTTTAGCCTGGTATCGAGTGACTCCTTGTAAGTTTTTTAGGCTCTTAATATCCAAGTTGTTCAAAACTCACCCTTGAGAAGAGTGTGTTAAGACAGTGGACCTTCTGTCTTTCAGTCACATAGGCATAGTACTGAGTGATGCCCTTCAGGGTCAGTTCCTCCATCAGGTTGATCTCATAAGGCTTCCTCAGGTGCTTGCTCTGGAAAAATCATTCACAATGTACTGTGAAAAAAGATTTTAATATATACCGTTTTCCAGAGAGATAAAATACAGTTTGAGTTCTCACCATGAATTTTTGCACACTGATGGGGAAAGTGGCAGAGTAAAGCAGGATCTGACGATCTTTTGGCATGAAGCCAATTATATCTTCGATCAGGACCACAAAGTCCTGGGACAGCAGCTTATCTGCCTGAAAAAATATATTAAAAAGAAAACTTAATGATAAACACACTCAACAATACTGAAAAGTGGTTATAGAAATTTAAGCCCGAACATACCTCATCCATCACAATCATTTGGGCCTTGTCCATTTTTGCCACACCCTTCTTGATCAGGTCGAGTATCCTGCCTGGTGTCGCGATCACTACATGCACTATTAGGAGGAGAGGAGACAGACAGCGCATCACAAAAGTTCTACTGGGAACAGCTGCACATAAAGGACAGTGCATAAGTGTTTGTCATTTAGCAGAAGTTATAGTGCTCTTGAAATAAGTTTTAAAATAAGTTTTGCTTACTTCGTTGTTTTTTTAACCAAATTTAAAAAAAAAAAACAACTTAAAAAACTTTTTTTAAAAAAGCATAAGTGGTACTGATTTCATATGCAATGGCTTCAGAGTGACAGGATAAAAACAACCCATGAAACATTAGTCAGTAGCGTCTAGGAAAGATTTATTACAACTTTATATATCAGGAAAAAGGTCCCTTTCATTATCTTGAATACTAATGGAACTACAAGTACCTGTCTCGTCAAGGCGCATGATGTCATCCCTCAAGTTGGTACCACCCGTAGTAGCCATGATCTTGACCCCTCCTAGGTGCTTGCTGAGCTGAATGCTGATCTGGCTCACCTGCAGAGCCAACTCTCTCGTTGGCACCATTACTATGGCTGGATTGAGACAGAAATGGGAAGGGCTGATGAAATGCCAGGGTTGATGAGATGCATAGAGAAGATTAAATAAAGTGGTGCTTGAAAAATAAAAATAAAAAAGTCTCAAATGTGATTTAGTGTTGTTAGTAGGGGGGTAAATCACTCGTTTAATCAGGATACGTATTAAATCAATAATTTGGACAATGATAATGTATATGCCGATATCAAAAAGTCTGCCACAGTGAGTTTTTGATTCAATGCGATTCAAGGGCCTGTGATCAATATAAGGCAATATAATATGCCACAATCAGCCACAGAAGAGGGTGTCTCTCCTTGTTTTGCTTTTGGCCATAAAAGATAAAATCAACACATAAATAATGAAAACAATTGTAACCAGTTAAGTGCAGTAAAGTTTACATTACACACGTAAAACAGCAGGAGTTAATTTAGCGTTTCTGAGAGAAATCTTTTCATTTTAACCTAAAAGGTGATCTTTTTCTTAAACTTTGAAGGCAAACATCTACCAACAGCCATAAAACATGATTAACAGCAACATCATTTAACAAA
>JAPZEB010000014.1:7311717-7326239 GCA_029783705.1 Chaetodon striatus | reverse complement strand
TCAGTTTTGTCCGCACAAAAGATGCTTGCTATCCCGTATCCCTGTTAGCATGTCACTTCCTGTGTTCTACTTCCTGTTGTAGTCACTGACCCACTGACACACATCTGCACACACCACTTTTTGTCAGCGATAAACACCCCTCCCCTCCTCTTTTCCCTGTGGTGACACAGTGAATACTCACATACATTAACTTCAAATAGTGAATAATAATTATGGTGCTAATCCAGTCATGTGTTGTTTTTTTAGGGTGCCATGGGTCCCCGTGGTCCTGCTGGCCCCCCTGGAAAGAACGGAGATGATGTAAGTAATTTCTAAAGCTAAGCGTTTGTCCTTGTTGTTGTTTTCCTTCTGATAAATCTTATTTTGTAATTTATTGATTGACTGATTCGCACATACTGACCTCCTCTTTGCGCGTCTTCAACAGGGTGAGCCCGGCAAACCTGGTCGCCCCGGTGAGCGTGGAGCTGCTGGCCCTCAGGTGAGTGATGCCCACTGAGGGCAAAGGTCAGGAGATGCGAAACCTGTTGGTCGGCATGCATGCAAATATCATTTTTTTTAAGTTTCCAGGATGTTCACTAGGTCAGAAAACTCTACTTGCAGAAAGTTTATTCTAGGAAGTTATCTTGCATGAACCATTTGCATGTTATCTAACTTACCTCTTGTTTTCCTCCTGCAGGGCGCTCGTGGATTCCCCGGAACCCCCGGACTCCCCGGCATCAAGGGACACAGAGTGAGTTTGGAAAAGAGTACAATAAAATCACCGATTTCTACTTGCTGTGATGTCGTGACTGACCTGAGGGTGCGTATTGATTTTGTGCACAGGGATTCAGCGGTCTGGATGGAGCTAAGGGAGATGCTGGACCCGCTGGCCCCAAGGTAGGCTAACAGGACATGCTGCTGCTCACCAAATTTCATCATAAACCGAACCAATATTTGGTCATAAACCTCTCATCCTTCCTTTGTCTACAGGGAGAGTCTGGTGGACCTGGTGAGAACGGTGTCCCCGGAGTCATGGTAGGTTTTCGTCTCATGTCAGTCAATTTTTTGACACGTACATCTGTCTTATAATGTCTTAGCATTGTCAAGCTAATACTCTGTTGTCTCCTTTAGGGTGCTCGTGGTCTTCCTGGTGAGAGAGGCCGCCCTGGAGCTCCTGGCCCCTCTGTAAGCACTGCTGACCCTGTCATGATATAATAACATTTGATATGAGCCCGATACTGACGTGGTTCCTGCAGATCACTCATCTAATCTCCTTCTCTGCAGGGTGCTCGTGGTAACGATGGCAACACTGGTCCTGCTGGACCCCCTGTGAGTACTGTTTTTTACTTAAGCGCCTCAATTCTACTCAGAAATGTTCTTATACAGCTTTTCTTTTTCTAAAAATGTTATTGTATTCTTATTTTAGTGAAATTATTTATTGTTATTCTTTGACTTCCTGTATTTATTTGTACTATATCTGCACTTGTAGCAGCTAAATATCCCCCCCGGGGATCAGTACAGGCTTATCTTACCTTAATTTTTATAACTTTATTTAAGGAGTTTTGTATTCATATAAAAACATGAGCAGAAAGACTGAATTTTTTAAGTCAGACTGCGCTGTGACATCATCGCCTCATGCTATATTGAAGGTTTAGATGCATTTAAATCTGCGTATATCTTTGTTGCTGTCTGCTAACGTCATGTGGTTTTATCTTTCAGGGACCTACTGGACCTGCTGGTCCCCCTGGATTCCCCGGTGGTGCTGGTGCTAAGGTAAGTCTCCCAATACATTTTTCATAATCAATAAACTTCCTGTAAATCCAGCAGGCTTGCTAAAGGTTCATCACCCTGAGAGAAGGGGCAGCAGTAAGACTCTGCTGAAACATTGATGCGCTATTTTAAGGTGCGTTTCCTTCAGATAAGGGTTGTCCTTACAGCCAGGGACAACTTAGGAAGGACATGACACCATTTCACACCTTCTTCTCTATTACCCACCTGACCACCTGTCTCAGTAGCTCCCTGTGGACTCTAACAGTCTACCTAGCTGGACTGTAGGTGATGTTAGCACTTGCGGGATCAACATCCCCATGTAACAGATACTCTCCACTACACTGTCAACCATCAGCCAGCGAAGGTGTAACACTGAAAACAAAATATTTGGCCTAATACTGAACAGCTCAGGTGAACACTGCAGCCACCAGATGGCATCAGTAGACCTCTAATGGCACCTTACCTCTGTTACCTCCATTTAATAGGGCTGCAGCTCATGACTACTTTCAGTGTCGATTAATCTGCCCACTGTTTTCTTGATTAATCAAGAAGAATTAAATCTGCAAATATTTGGCTTATTTGCTTAATTTTCTATCGATTCACTGATCAATTAATCGCCTAATTGTCGAAGCTCTAATATCTAATACTTACCGTGAGGTCATGGGCTATGACAACAGCATAATCACATGACTCTGGACACCAGTTTAAGATAAGCATGGTGTACAATATACACAATATATTGTTTTGTGTTTTTTTTTTTTTTTAATCGTTGTTGTGATGTCAAATTGCACGATAAAACTAGTAGCAACGTATTTAATTACATTCTGTCTATGGGCACTATTTTGTCTGATAGAGCCCTCGCAGGGTGCCGCATGAAGACAGAAACAGGCAGGCTCGTTGTGCTGTAGATGAATTATTGATCGCAATAATATCGTTATTGAATATCGCGATATTTAGCAACCTTGTCACATACGCTCCCCATATCATGCAGCCCACGTGTGGTGGCTGTCTACTTTATGAGAACTTAAACGCCATCAAACTCCATCAAAATTATTTCCCACTGGCATCAATAAACTCGGACAACGTACCGCAGTTTTATAGACTATAACTGCAACGTAATTTAATTGTAATCTAAACGATCTTGGTGCTGAAATGACAAGATGGATGATTTGTTTACGGATGGATTATGATATCAAAGGTGCAGATCTCTGAGATGTTTTTGCTTCCCCTCACAGGGAGAGACTGGTCCCGCTGGAGGCCGTGGTAACGAGGGACCCCAGGGAGCCCGTGGTGAGCCTGGTAACCCCGGACCTGCTGGACCCGCTGGCTCTGCTGTGAGTAGACACTGAGGGCATCTTTTTCACGTGACAAGAAATAAAAATAGGAACACAGTTATGAACGTTACTTCCTTTGTCTCTCAACAGGGTCCCCCTGGAAGTGATGGTTTTCCTGGTGCTAAGGGTTCTCCTGTAAGTATCACACTCACCAATCACGTTTATTCCACTTCAGTCCTGCTGCACATGAAGCGTCCTGACACGCCGACTCTTTCCTCCCACAGGGTTCCGCTGGTATTGCTGGTGCTCCTGGTTTCCCTGGTGCTCGCGGTCCTGCTGGAGCTCAGGGAGCTGTCGGTGCTCCTGGTCCCAAGGGTAACAATGTGAGTAGACAAATGATTGTGTGAGTTTTTAGTACCAATGCAAATTGTTCATCATGCTACAGAGACCCAGGATCATCTGACTGACAAGATTAAATGTGTTTCTGCCAACAGGGTGACCCCGGTGCCTCTGGTCCCAAGGGAGAGCCTGGTGCCAAGGGAGAGCCTGTAAGTTTCAAAACACATTACACGTTATTACTTTACTAATCCTGGGATTTTTAGGAAATACATGTCTCTAACGGCCTTGGTTTTTATTCCAGGGCCCCGCTGGAGTTCAGGGACTTCCTGGCCCCTCTGGTGAGGAGGGCAAGAGAGGAGCACGTGGAGAGCCCGGTGGTGCTGGACCTCGTGGACCCCCTGGAGAGCGTGTATGTTACTCCTTCTTTCACAACTTCTGTTCCCAAACTTTTGTCATGTTTGGGAACAGACACGACGTCACATTTCCTGCTGTGTCAAAATGCGATTATCAGTATGTTAAATTCCCGGGGGGATTCACCCCTGAGGTGTGAGCATTTACGCCACAGTCACTGACGTTGGTCGCTGTCTCTCTTTCTTCCTTTAGGGAGGTCCTGGTGCTCGTGGTTTCCCTGGTGCTGATGGTGGTGCTGGTGGCAAGGTGAGTTCCCCAATGAGTCCTCGACCAAGTCAGGAATACACTCTGTAAACCAAACCTAACATCAGGAAACAAAAACAGACGTTAGCAAAGCTTCGTTTTCATGACTAGAGAGTCAAAGCTTCCAATTAACTAAGTACTTTTACACAAGTACTGTACATAAGTGCTAATAGGGGATACGTACGTTATGCAGTTTTTGCAGAGCACAACAGCTCTGGGTCCTTTTCAGATTACAAACCAGGCATCTCCAAATTTGTTGACTTTGATTTTGAAATTTTCTGATAAACTGGAAAAGGTGTTGAGAAAATTCTACTACTTCTCTTCTTTTTAATTCCAACATCTACCAACCAATCAGTGTATTACCATTGTTTTTGGGCTGGTTAGTGAAGCTAATTTAGCAGCCACTTGCTTATTTTACCAGCATTTGTCCGGTGGCTGGTGCTAATTTTCAACTTTACCTCCTAAGCTAAAGTAACTCTTTAAAAACCCGTCTGGATCAGCTGGAAAAAGCATCGTCACAAAGCTGAAAACAGCCGTTTTTTCTGACACCATGAAGAGTTTTTAGACATTTGTAGTTCTCACAAGACAGTGAGGCCACAAACATGTGACGATCTTATAGGATATGATGCGTTACTGCAGATTAAATCACTTAAAATGAGCACAACCTTAAATACCTACAACAATATGAATCCAAAAACATCAGCTGTAGTAATAAAACATATCCAGCGAGTACTTTTACTGCACAATAAGTACTTTTGCTACTTACAGTACATTTTACTGATCCATATTTGTACTTAAGTAAGGTTTAAAATGCAGTACTTTTACTTGTAGTGGAGTATTTTCATACTGTGTTGTTCATACTTTACCTGAAGCGAAGGATCTGATACTTCCTCCTTCACTGCAGTAAACCAAGAGATTATTTAGGTCACCCACTTGTGCAGATCTCTTCTAACTCTTCCCTGCTTGTCTGACAGGGAGCCCCTGGTGAGCGTGGTGCCCCCGGCGCTCTGGGAGCTCAGGGAGCCACTGGTGAGTCTGGAAGCCCCGGCGCTCCTGGTGCACCTGGATCCAAGGTGAGATCTGCAACACAGACGCTCTGTTTAATCTTAAACATAAAGCACAGTGTGGAATACACTCAGAATATGTATGTGTTGTTTGTCCTCATACTCACTGCGTGGCCTTCTCTCCGCATGGTGTGACTGGTAGCCCTGGTAGCCCTGGCCCCGACGGCAAAACTGGACCTTCTGTAAGTACTGACTCACGGGTTTTATGTTTCTGCTAGCGATGACCTAATAGTTGAACATTAATCATGATAGCAGAGACTTTCCCTCACAATTCTCCCGTCCTCTGATGATCCTTAGGGTGCTTCTGGACAAGATGGACGCCCTGGACCTCCTGGCGCTGCTGGATCCAGAGGACAGCCTGGAGTTATGGGATTCCCCGGACCCAAGGGACCCTCTGTGAGTTCATGGCTCAGACAAAGATATTTACCAGATAATTGCTAGTTTGTCAATCCCACAGTTAATCTCGTGCATACTATGCAGTAGGGGTGGAGAAAAAATGAATACACCATAGTATTGCAGAATTTTGTGTGTGGCAATATTGTATAGATGCACAAATAGTTTTCTAACTATATAATTATTAATATTGCAAATACAAATTAAACTTTTGGTAGCCCAAAGTGAGATAAACAGCTAGAAAACTTTATAAGATACAACATATGTTGACAAGGTTTTCCTTTGGGCATAGGTGTAAATTTCTGTGGGGACGCAGGGGACACGCCCCTCTCAATATTTGCACATTGTGCATTCGTCCCCCTGAATATAAACATTAAAGTAGCAGAGGACTTCTATTTGACAAAATTAAAAAAATTTCCACCACAAATTTATTGGTGCAGAAAAATTCACCAGAATGCAGAAAATTAAGTATATAATGCTAAATTTCGTGGGGCAGGACCCTAAACCCAAAGTTTCATACATATGAAATCTCCGCCCTTGCCTTTGGGGACATAATTTACGATTAATAAAAGGTAATAAATCACAATATTATTGCATGAATAAATAAATAAATCGCACTGCTTAACATTTAAAGTTGCAGTGATATTGTATTTTAAAGTATATATTGTATCGTGGGACCTGCTGTGCAGTTATAGAGGCTCACTTAAATATGAGATCAGCAAAAATCAGTAATATCTATTTTAGATTATGTTATTCTAACCCATAAAAATAAAATCTAACAGGACATACTGATGCACAACAGATGTAAGTGCGGACTTTGTTCTTGTTAACAGGGTGAGAGTGGAAAGCCTGGAGAGAGAGGTCCCGCTGGTGCTGCTGGCCCTGTCGTAAGTACTTGTATATATTTTTTTAAACCATACAAATCAAACTATACGAGTGTAAAAATGTTTTCTATCAAAATAAAAAAAATAGAGCATAACAAGTGGTTATTAACTGGTTAATGTGTTTGCTCACAGGGTGCCCCTGGCAAAGACGGTGACGGTGGTGCTCCTGGACCTTCTGGTGTTGCTGTACGTATCTTAAACTTAAACTAAAACATGAGCTCAACGATGACATCAAATTTGTCTCGCAAGGTTTCTCATCGTTTCTTCTTCTTCCTGTTCAGGGACCTGCTGGAGAGAAGGGAGACCAGGGACCTGCTGGTCCTCCCGGATTCCAGGTAGGCGTTGGGAGCATCTCAGCAGCCTGTGTGCTGTCTTCTGTTTTGTTGATGTATTTCAAATCTTGCACAGTTCCACTTCTCCTTCCTAAACCTTTCTTCTTCTCTGTGCAGGGAATTCCTGGACTCCAAGGTGCCACTGGTGACACTGGCAAGCCTGGTGAGCCGGTAAGCTGTCCAAATCTTCTGCACATATGTTTTGTTTAGTGGAAGATTGAGTCACTCTTTTAGGAGTATTCTGAAGTTTCAGATTTCCTGTTTCATTCTATTTTTCGTTTCCTTAAGGAAGATCCATTAATGTAATCTCCCTTCTCCCTCTATTGTTCAGGGTGGCCCTGGTGAGGCTGGACCCCCTGGCCCATCTGGCCCAAGAGTAAGTTCCTCCTGTATTTCAGAAGCATTTTCATCATCCATGGACAGCAGTGTTTACCTCTGCTCTTTTGCGACATCGGTCATGACCCGTGTGTCCTTCTCTCCTTCAGGGCGACAGAGGTTTCCCTGGTGAGCGTGGTGCTCCCGGCGTTGGTGGCCCAACTGGACCCCGCGGTGCTCCCGGCCCCGCTGGTAACGATGGAGCCAAGGTAGGTTAAAAAAACAACTTCTAAAATGTGGAGAAATTCTCAAACAGCTCTGAAATGACAATCACAATGTCAATAACAACACCAGTTATCAACAAGTGCAAAAGACTTTAAGTCTTTCAGTGAAGACCTTTAAGATATTTAGTTGATTTTTCAGGTTTAGGATGACTCTCATCATGAGTGAACAGATAGCACGCTGCTTTTTTAAACTTACAAGCAAGAATTAAACTAAAGTTGGGGGGAAAATGTGAAAAAAACAAAATTATTTCTCAAAATATTTGCCAAAATGTCACTTTGAATTTTCCTAATTGATCAGACAAATGAAAAGTAATAACATATTCAGGTTCCTGCAACTAAGTAAGGACAGATAAACTTTTTTAACATCATAATATTAAGTACCAATCTATGATACAAGCATGAATCATTGTTTGAGACAGTTATCCAGCATCATATTCCTGAATAAAACATTCATCATATGTCATGTGATCCCCTCCTTCACACTCTGGGAACCAAAGGTCGGCAATGGAAGATGTTTACAGATATTTTTTTCTTAAATATGTCATGCATTGCCTCCTTATTCATGGGGATCTAATCTTTTTAATGCTGCAAAACTTTTTAAAAAAGGAAGGAAGTTCTGTGTTCATGATGAGCTCCTCCCACTTTGCTATAACATACGCTGAACAGCATGGGCATAGATTTTAGGGACGGATACAGTGGACACACCCCTCTTAATATTTAGAACATGTGCGTTTGTCCGCCCTTTAATAAAAGCCTGAGAGTAGCAGAGGTCTTTGGATTTGACAAAGTTAAGGACATTGACACCATAAACTAATGCAGACGTAATTACCAGGATGCAAATCCCCCGTTTCATACGTGTCCCTCTCAATGTCAAAACAAAACCTACAGCCTTACCTGATCAGTGACATCACTACATATGATCCATGTGGTCGGCTAGCTTGACATGAGAAAGGAAAACGTGTTCCTGTTAGCTGATATCACTAATCATACAAATCTGCACTCCTTTCATTCCCTAGTGCTCAGAAATGTACATTTAAAGGATAAGTTGACTGTTTTTCAGCCCAGACCTTATTAAAATGTTGCTTTCCGTCATTTACAATCATGAACAGAAGCTTTACTTGTAAGCTACCAGCCACATTGCAGCAGTTGGTGAGGCCTTTTGTTTTTAAATTGGTACAAAGAAACAGCAGTGACATACAATACATACATGGGGGTAGAGGGAAATGGGAATATAGACATAATAAGACAAAACACAACAAACACAGAATCAGTTATAACAGTATTCTTACTGCAGTGCAAATCTGAAGGTGGTTATGTAGGCACACATGTATGAAGATGTAGAAGAGACAAAACAGTCGAGAAACATAATGATCACACTCTGTGGCATGGGTTTAGATTTCAGGGGGGGGCACAGGGGACCGCACATGTGCATTTGTCCCCCCTAGTAACAACATGACAGCAGCAGAGGAGCTTCACACCATGAACTGGTGCAGAAAAGACCAGAATGCAGGAAGTTAAGTGTCTGATGTTTGAAACTTTCTGGCGGAGGACCCCAAATCCTCCATTTTAATATGTGTCGCCCACCAATGTTAAAAGGAAACGAACGCCTTTGCCCTGCGTGTAAACACCCTGAGCAGGCCCAGGTTATTCTGATTTTGTGTCAGGATGGAAAGAGGAAATGATCTTAAATTGTTGGGGCACAGACGGCAGGAGCTTCAGTCACAAACACTGCTGACAAAAGCGACATGTGCATTAAGATCTATGAGAAAAACATCAGTAAAGAGTCAGAAGTGGTCGACAGCACACGTTCAATGACTTGGATGCTCGTGCATTAGTGCAATAAGTAAGAGAACCAGAGAAACAACTCTTCCTCAGGTGAATGCACTTTAAAGATGGACAGGTCTGTGGAGATTTGGACAAAAGTGATATGGTCAGATGATCCATCCTCCACCATATTCTCCATTATTGGTCATGCATGTGTGGCGTACACCAAGAGAACAGGAACATATATATAAGTGTTTGACAGCATGTACAGAGACACTGACGCAAACAAGAAGCTGCTGCAGCACAGCAGTCACTTTGTCAGCACTCAGACTGTCGATCATGGTTTTAATAAGGTCTGGCTTTAAAAAACAAAACTGCTAAATGATCCTTCAGTGTTGTTGCCAAACTGTGTGCACATTTACCGAACATTGTGGACTGTTTCACTCGCAGCTGATTGAGTATCATCAATGAATGTATAATAATAATAATAATTATGATGTGTGTGTGTGTGTGTGTGTGTGTGTTTAGGGAGAGCCTGGTGCTGGTGGTGCCCCTGGTGGTATTGGAGCCCCCGGTATGCAGGGAATGCCCGGTGAGCGTGGAGCTTCTGGTCTCCCCGGAGCCAAGGGAGAGAGAGTAAGTATCAGACCCTGCTCCTTTAAGATCTGTTGTTTAAATTCACTCTTTGCTACGTCTGATTTTTCTTCAGAAACTAAAGGAGCGAAAATAACTTCAAGTCAGAACATATCTGGGGTCCTGTGACTGATTGAGGACAATTGAGTGAGTCTAATCAACTTGTTCTCTTCAGGGTGACGGTGGTGGCAAGGGAGGTGATGGCGCCCCTGGCAAAGATGGCGCTCGTGGTTTGACTGGTGCTATTGGAGTCCCTGGACCTCCTGGTGCTCAGGGTGAGAAGGTGAGACACCGGGGTTTTAACCTACAAATCACTGCTGGGTTGTTTTTCCAAGATTATGTCTTCTCATGTCCTTATTGTGATATGTTTGTATATATTAAATCATTCTCTTCAGAGAAGTCTCATAATTATCTGGAGTAGTAATAAATCTATTTTCGTTAACTTTATATCTGGATCTTTCCACGTTTGGTTGCCTGGCACAATATTTTTGTGTTAATACTCATAAAATAAGTGAAACAGGACGACTGCTGACCTGCTCTTCTTCTCCACTTTTGGATTTTAGGGTGAGGGCGGTGCCGTTGGTGTTGCTGGACCCACTGGACCTCGTGGTGCCCCTGTAAGTACACCTGACTGGAGGAAAACAGGATACACTTTTACTGGAGTTGTGTGTTTAGCACCAGATACCAGAATATCACGATGTGTGTGCCACTAAAACTTTTCTTTATTACTTCACCAGGGTGAGCGTGGAGAGACTGGACCTCCCGGACCTGCTGGATTCGCTGGACCTCCTGTAAGAATTAGATTTTATACCGTTTTTCCTCAGACGTAGATGCTCCCAATGACGCTGAAACACAGCACCATTTGAGATCGAAGCTGGCACAAGACTGTGTTGAACCGTTTCCTCTCTTTCCTCCGACCTCAGGGTGCTGATGGTCAGCCTGGTGCCAAGGGAGAGACTGGTGACACCGGACCCAAGGGAGACGCTGGTGCTCCTGGACCTGGCGGACCTGTTGGAGCTGCTGGTCCTCAGGTAGGCCGCTGATACGCACTGTAGAGCAATCATGGGAAAAAACTCCAGATAGAGCTAGTCATGAGTTTTATGAGAAGAAGTCATACTTATTCACTGAATTATTTTTTCGTCAACAGGGACCTGCTGGACCTTCCGGACCTAAAGGTGCTCGTGGTGGTGCTGGATCCCCTGTAAGTACCCCATCGACATGTGAGAGTCCTCCAACTCATGCGACTACATAGGTTCCAACCAGGGATGAGCATTTTAAGTAGAAATCTAACGTAAGACCTGGGTCCTAAATGAACACCCAAGTGAAAATGCAGGTAGCGGTTAGCGTTAGCCTGTAGAGATTAGCTTTGATGCTTACGTTGAATGTTACGTAGCTTTCACTGAACATTTATTTTGTTGAAATACATCCAAACACCACTCGTGTGCCTCGTCTCCGTTCTGCCTGTGACGTCAGATCGAGTGATGTCCGCCTGAAAACGCTGAACGTTAACTGCAGCTGCGCAGAGCTAACATGTTGCTGTTTTAAATGTGTTTTGATCGGCTGCTACCTCGGCCAGGTCTCTCTTGTAAAAAAAATTTTTTGTTTCAGTGGGACTTCCTGGTTAAATAAAGGTTAAATAAAGTTAAATAAAAAAATCCCGTCCAAAATATGTAAAGTTTTAATACAGAGCAGGTTCAATTTACATTTAGATTTATCATATATATATACAATAAATGAACAGTGATGTCTAAATCAAGTACTCGAGTACTCCTGCCCATCTCTAGTCCCTACTTCTTCTAATACGACCCACAGGAGCGTTTCCGTAATTAGCGCCCCTACCGGTGACAGGAGATCAACACAGAAACGACATATATGACCCCTAATGGTCGCAACTTTGATCATTTAGTTTACGTTGTGAAATGGTCGCAGTTTGGTTAGGTTTAGGAAAAGATCATTGTTTGGGTAAAATAAAAATCTGAATCAAAATCTAAATATCTACAAGCCACTCAACAGAGTGGTTCCCATCCTGGGTCCCCACCCCCGTTAGGGGTCGCCAAAGCGGCATGAGGGGTCATGAGGTCTTCCTGATTTTAAGGGGTGTAAGAAAACTTAAAAAATATATATATATTTATAACAGTAGGCCTTCATTTCAGCATTTTATACATTTCTGGAAAGAAAACTGAATGAAATCGTTAATTTTAAAGTTCAGATAAAAACTTAAATGTCACAGGATACAGGCACGTTGAAGACCTGAGCACAAGCTACTTTCACTAATCAGCCTCAACCTGCTTTGGAAAAGTACGCAAAACGACCAACGTGACGCAACTTCAGCTACTTATATACATCATACATATGTAATGTTATGTACAGTTACACTATGTCAGTTAATGTAATTGAAGATAACCTAATTCTGACTTTTGGTTTCACACGGGACACAACAGTTTCCTTGGTGAAAGTCCTGTGTTTGTTTGACCCATCCGTCCACCCCGACCTCGCCCCTACCCTCGCCTGACTTCCACCTTTGCTCTTGTCATAATTACTGCGGCCACCACAGGTCCTAATTAAAACGTAAATACATGTCATAGCTGCTCATATAAACAGCCTATGGTGTCGTGTTTTGGGGGAGGACAGAGACTCTGTGACAGTGATGGTGAAATCAGTGATGCTGTTTTAAACTCAGTGTGTCTCCTTGTGTGTGTGTAGGGTACTACTGGTTTCCCCGGACCCGCTGGCAGAGTTGGACCCCCCGGCCCTGCTGTAAGTGTCACCCCATAACACAGTCTTGTCTTTCATGTGTCTGTACATCGGTTTCATCCACTGACTTGATCCCTCTGCACGTCTGCAGGGAACTGCTGGACCCCCCGGACCCATTGGACCCCTCGGCAAAGATGGAGCAAGAGGAGCTCGTGGTGAGACCGGTCCCCCTGGTCGCCCTGGTGAGGCTGGTGCCGCTGGTGCTTCAGGACCCTCTGGAGAGAAGGGATCTCCTGGCTCTGACGGAGCTCCCGTGAGTGCCCGCTATAACTCTGCTGTAGATTTTTTTCATTACAGCCTAAAATCTACTGCAAAGATCTTTTTTGCTAAGTAAGCGCTGTGTCGCTGTGTGCAGGGTCCCGCTGGTATCCCCGGACCCCAAGGTATTGCTGGACAGCGTGGTATTGTAGGTCTCCCTGGACAGCGTGGAGAGCGTGGTTTCTATGGTCTCCCAGGACCATCTGTGAGTAATCGCCATGATCTGAATTTGATTTTCCATCCTATCTCTCATCAGAGCTTCCATCTGCATGCAGAGAACTGACCTCTCTTGTCTTTCTTAAGGGTGAGCCTGGAAAGCAGGGACCTTCTGGACCCGTTGGTGAGCGTGGACCCCCCGGACCTGCTGGACCCCCTGGACTGTCTGGTGCTCCTGGAGAGGCTGGTCGTGAGGTATGACACCCGTGAAGCACTTTGGGTCTCACACTGATGCGCTGTATTAGCTCTGATGAACATTGTGATGACTGACCCTCTGCGCTGCTCCTCTGCAGGGATCTCAAGGTCACGATGGTGCCCCCGGTCGTGACGGAGCTGGTGGCCCCAAGGTAACCTCCTCCTCCACCAGATTAATTTCCATCAAGCTGCAAATAGAACATAAAAACCTTCTGCTTTAGTCCGACATATCCTCCTAGTAGAAACACAAGATTAGCTTTTAGCTTCCAAGCATGTCTCACTGGATCTTTGCCCCCTATAGGGAGACCGTGGTGAGGCTGGTATGGCTGGACCCCCTGGACCCCCTGGTGCTCCTGGAGCCCCCGGTGGTGTCGGCCCCTCTGGAAAGACTGGTGACCGTGGAGAGACTGTGAGTCCCCTTCCTGCTTATTTTGAACAAATGTCACAAAAATCTAATAACTTACTTTGTAGATCTGATTTTTTTTCCACCCTCTCTTTCCTTTAGGGTCCCGCTGGCCCCGCCGGTCCTACTGGCCCTGCTGGCGTCCGTGGTGCTGCTGTATGTTCATCATTACATGATACACATATTTTCTGAGATATTGCTCCAGTCTCGGCTCCAGATAGCATGTTGAGCTCCTGTTGCTTTCCTGCTTTCCCTCAGGGCCCTGCTGGTGCAAAGGGAGACAGAGGAGAGGCTGGTGAGGCTGGAGAGAGAGGACACAAGGGACACAGAGGATTCAGCGGCATGCAGGGTCTGCCCGGAACTGCTGTGAGTAACTGATTTAAAGTGGTAGAGAAGCAAAAGTCTATGACTGCTGCATCGGACAATCGCAGCTTGTCTCACTTCATGTTAAAACATTGTCTCCTGATATTCACATCTTCGTCTGCCCCCAGGGAACTGTTGGAGAGAGAGGACCCGCTGGTGCCTCTGGACCCGCTGGACCTAGAGTAAGGACATCGACAAGCAGTTATTTAAACAGAAAAATGAATTCACTTTGTCTTCAGTCTTCTACAGTGTTTGTAAAAAAAAAAAAAAAAAAAAAAAGATAAAAAAATTCAGTTGTGTAGAGTCGACGTATCCACACAACACAGATCAGGTGTAAAGGTCACAGGTGCAGTCACTGTCAATTGTTAAAGAGCAGATATTTAATTTTTCTCTTAACGCTAATCAATATTATTTTTTTTAAACCAAATTTTTGTGGAGTTTTGATTAAGAGGGGCCACAGAGTCGACCTGTTTTGGTTTAGACACATCTGATAGTAATATCATTTATTTAATTTATCAAAAAATATAAAGCTTACCAGTACTTGAGCAGCATTTCCGCCTTTTTGGAAACCAGGAAGTGAGATAGGAGTCCTTCTGATATTCTCCTGTGTCCTCACATTAGGACATCACATTTTGGGTTTACTTGACC
>JAPZEB010000014.1:7236740-7250678 GCA_029783705.1 Chaetodon striatus | reverse complement strand
AGGAGGTAACAAAATGTTTTCAGGGCGCTGTTTCCTCAGTTTATGATGTCATTAAGAAATGAGAGTTAACAGGAACTGTGGAGGTCAAGTTGAGGATGGACGGCCTCACAGTAAACTGAACTTTGAGCATGCCACTGTATGACGTATAAACGGTGTCCAGGAGGAATGATGACAGATAAATGTTTGGGTTTTTTACCATCTAAACTCTGTTAGTTATATTCTTTATACACGCAGACACACTGTGCACATGTCCTCTGCCAGGTCTGTTAGACGAGCACACTCTGAAACGCTGCCAGAGGGTTTGTCGATGCTGGCAGCACCTCGCACAAGAAACTGATGAGGAAATGAAGTTCAGGAGACATTTTCAGGATCAAGTTACGGCCATGATGAAGGTGGAGTGTTTGTGTGCTTACATGATTTAGTAATCACGATATTAAATCACGCAGTAAGTGTTTATATATTTAAAAGTGTGCAAAGTTTTTGAGCATGAAATCAAAACATTTTGATGACATAATTCTTTTAAATTCAAAATAACAGTGACAGTAATGTTTGCTTTCTGTTCTAGGGCTGTAAAAGTTTTAATATCGTCAGTCCGACTTACGCCAACATCACTGAGGTCCCCGTGCCCGTCAAGGACGATGACAAAGTGGATATTCATCCCAGTGTCCAGCAGGTCAACGATCAACTCCAGAGCTCTAAAAACTTCAGTTTTTGTACCAGAAACATGATCGTCAACGTGTTGATCATCTTTTTCTGACCTTTAATTCACAGGTCAGTCCATTTGAAGCTGCTTATGCCGAAATCCAAACCAAGATGGTGCCAATGGAGGAGCGAAATGTTTACTGTGTTGCCTATTTTACCTCAGTGCTGCTGGAGAAGTTAGTGTGTTCAGTTTTCCTATTTAAACGTAGCTGGAGCAAATTTCTACTAGAATAAATAACATACTTGTTTGGGTTTGACAGGGAAGACAAACGTCGGGTGGTGGACTACAGAGGTGGATCATTCATGGCAGTGTGCTCCAAGGACCACGCGGTGTGTCTGTACTACGTGGCGTCAGAGACAAAAGTTGTGTCCGTGATGAAGGGCCACGTCAGTGGCATCCGGGCCGTGCTGCACCGTGAGGACAGAGACCTGGTGGTAACGGCCGGCTGCGACACGACCATCAGGTGAGGAGGAGACTGGTTACTGACGATGATGATGATGAAACAGTCCTGTTTGTGACTGAAGTCAGTTTGATGGGGTGGGTGTTTATTTGTTCTGTAGGTGTTGGGATGTGAAGACAGGAAGGTGTGTGATGGTGCTGTACGGTCACGCCGGCACCGTCAACTGCCTGGACATCCATGCGGACAGACTCGTGTCAGGAGCCAGAGACTGTTCAGTGAAAGGTGAGCAGCCTTGATCAGACACAGGACTTCATCTTCAGAAATATGGATAATCTGGATGTTTTATGGTTCACACTTCTGCTTGTATATTGATGTAGAGGATTCACATGATGAGACTTTTTGTGATGCTGCTGACACATTTTAAAATTAGGAGAGTAAGCTGGATGTTTTAAAGGAACAGTGTGTAAGATTTAGCTTCATATAGTGGTGAGGTCTGCAGACAGCAACCAGCTGAAGCTTCTCCCGTGTGCCATAAGTGAGCCCATGTTGAGGATCCCTTCAGTGTTGACTGTTCATGAGGTTTTTATGCGGAGCCAAATCATCCGCAGAGGTCTCTTCCTCTCTGAAACAAACGGACCAGGTGATAAAAATACTGAAGTAGTGTTTCTTCCGTGCTGTTTGAAGATGGGCCGCTGCACCAGCACCTGCTAACATGTGCTCACCTTTTTTCTCTGATAACTTAAGATGTAGATATTCAGGGGGTTTTTACCTGGAGACGATTTTTCTGCAGCAGTCTCCTCCTTCCCTAAACAAACAGACCTGGGGCCGTATTCACAAAGGTTCCTAGTACAAAGATTTGCTCCGAGTGACGGGATTCGTGGCGGGAAGATAAAGTTTCTGTCCCCTCGCCGCGCTCAAAGTTGCTCTTAGAACTTTCCTAAATCACTCCTAAGCTAGGACTCCTTACTGAAAATGTTTAGGCTAAGTTAGGAGCTCTCTGAGAGGATTCTCAGAATGTTTGTGAATATGGCTCCTGGTGATTTAAACAGGTATGAACACCGAATGAAGCTGTTTCACATTACAAACCAGTGTTTTTCTGATGCTGCCCATCATGGAGGGGCTGCTACGGTGGCCAACCTGAAACCACAAATGGCCCTATCTAGAGCCAGTCTTTGGTTTTCACATTATGAGCTACTGTAGAAACATGGCGGACTCCATGGCCAACTATGTAGATATAAACAGCTCATTCTAAGGTAACGAAAACACACCAGTTCTTAAATTCAGGTGATTGCACACTAAAAAAAAAACACACTATTATATTCCATTTCGGTCAATATATCCCTCTAAATCCAACACACTGGACCTTTAATGCTTTAAAACATTAATGTTACTGACCTTATCCACCACACTGCCAGTGTGGAGTCTACACACAGGGAAGCATTTTGAGGAGTTTAATTTTAAGCACCCGAGTCCTGTCCGCTGTGTGAAGATCAACACGAGGACGGTCTACAGCAGCTGTGATCAGGGTCTTGTTAAAATATGGGACATGGAGAACGCATCGCTGCTCAGGGTGAGAATATGAGTCATTTGTGCAGAGCAATATCCTGTTTATATAACTGTGTTTCATATCTTTGTTTATGCTTAAATGTGTTTTACATGTCATGTACTTCTCCCAAAGGCGATTGACGCCCACAGGAGCTCGGTGATGTGCCTGTTCTTCGATGAATGGCACCTTTTATCCGGGGACTCTAACGGTCAGGTGATGGCCTGGAGCATCAGCTGCCATACTAACAAGAGTCTCATGACCTTCAACCACCCAAAGTAAGAAAGACACCTCTGGAGTCGATGATGCCCTGAGAGTGACTTGGTGATGTGCGAAACAACTCTTATCACAGCATCAGTTTCTTCCAGATGATACATGTAAACGTTCAAACCTTCCAAACCTTTTGAGTTTGGTACTTCTGTGAAATATGGCACCAGTTTCTCCGTGACATTCTGTTATAACACAAGGAAAGTAGTGTGAAGGACCAGCAGCAGACGTCCCAGTTACCTCTGCAGTCTTGTCAAGTGGTGTTGGAATAATCTGAAAAATCAGTTCCCGATCGTGTTTCTCACCTGATTCGTTTCCTATACTCTTTATTCTGTCAACGTGCTGTTTAAACGTTCCAAGGAAGAAAATACACTGCTCAAAAAAACATTAAGGGAACACTGAAATCACACATCAGATCTGGATGAACGAATTATTCAAGTTGAAAATCTTCACTAATGTACAATTTGTTGAGAACAAAATGTCGCAACAACGGTCAATGGAAACCAAACTCATCAACCCACTGAGGCTGGATTCAAAATCACACCGAAAATCAAAGTAAAAAATTATAATCACAGGCTGATCCAATTTTCGTGAATTTTATCACGGCCCCCGTGTGTCTGTGTCTGTGTGACCTCCTGACAACATCTGAGCATGCTCCTGATGAGTCGGCGGATGGCGTCCAGGGGGATCTCCTCCCAGACCTGGATCAGGGCATCAGTGAGCTCCTGGACAGTCTGTGGTGGTACTTGGCGTTGTCGGATGCATCGATACATAAAGTCCTGTAGGTGCTCAGTTGGATTTAGGTCAGGGGAACAAGAGGGCCAGCAAAATCATTCCCTTTTTGGGGGTTGTCTTGCTTCTGCCTCTGCATTGCGCCTGTTGTCACTCTGAAGACGTGATTCATAATCACCTGTGCTTCCTAAATGGACAGATTGATATCCCTGAAGTTTAACTGACTTGGTGTTCTACAGTGCCGTTTAGGTGGTCCCTTAATTTTTTTTGAGCAGCGTGCAACACATCTTTGTAGCATCCATGTTGTTTCCACATTACAACTTGAAGCTCATGAACACATTGCAGTCGGAATAAACACCATTCAACAAGCATGTGAATGCACCATTGGCCTTGGCTGCCGTAGGTCTCGACTTAAGTGTGATTCAATCCACTCTCGTTCATTCACCACAGCAGGCAGTGTGAGCAGAACACTACAGTAACAGAAGTTAGAGAGTCATGAGCACTTAGACGTTCGTCAGGCTGACCTGGTCCACACCAGACACTAAAAAGAGTCGCTCATTTTTGCCAATCACTCATAACTTCAACATTTGCATTTTAATTGTAAAGGAATACAGTGTCTTTAGTTTTAAAATGTTTTTTGTCACCTTTTCCCACCTCGTTGGGACCTTTTGGCCGTATAGTATCTGCTCTAATAACCCTAAATGTTGACTTTTCTGCAGGGAGGTCAGATCTCTGACTCTCGTCTACCTCCGTGTCATCACCGGCTGTATGGATGGAAAGATTCGCATATTTAACTTCCTCACCGGAGACTGTCTGAGAGACATCAGGGCAGAGCCAGAAACAGGCCGATTACTGTCGCTGCACTTTCAGGAGAACAGGTGAGTCAGACGTTTATTTATTATTGTTATGAAGGAATTGTGTTGTGTTACGACCTTTAGCCTCAGCCAGTGAAGGAAATGGATGACAGTGATGCTTGAGGTAACAGTCGGGTCAGCAGAAGGCCGAAAAGAGGCCTTTTCCCCATTGTCCAATCTGATGATTCGAGTGGCGGGCCCTCTGTGGTGGTCATGACAACAGTGTCTTCAACAATTGTATTATTTTTATTAGTGTGGTCTTCAGATATGTTTGTGTCTCATACTGTCTTTCTTCACCGTCCCTCAGTATCTTAGTGAACACGGCATCCGGTGTGAAGCTCCTCCACTTTGCCAAAGTGTTCTGGGATTACAAAGAGTCAGCAGAGAGAGGCCGGGCTGATGTGGCGGCTCAGGATGGGTTGGTTTCGGAGAAATCTGCAGCTTCCTCTGTCAGGGCCGATCACACAGCACGGGTGGCTTCACGCGGCCAAAAGATGCACGACTGTAACAAGAAACCAAAGAGGGCTGGGCTGCTTCACGACACCTGCTCCCTGCCCACACCCGCGAAATCTCGAGCACAAGGTAAGCAAGCTCAAGTCAGGAATAGTAGGAACAAGTTTTGAGATCAGCTGTGAGTGTATTTCCTTTACAGCCAGGGAGCGCTGTGAGACTGCTGAACAGTCCGTGATGCTGAGTGAGAAGGCAACGAGTGAACGCATACAGAAGAGGGGCCTTCATCATCCTCGGACACGCGACTACATCCTCCTCAGGGTCAACGCCATCCAGAAGGCGCAGTGCATGGACGAAGTCAGCATCAACATGGAGGTCAACGCCAGGCTGAGAGACTCCTGGGGCCCTCACGCGTCTCCGGATCCTCCGTGCCACACACATGATGTTCATCCCAGGAGGGCCAAGACGTGTGTTCCAGTTTTAAAGAGAGCCGTCAGTCAAAACATGTCAAACACGATGCAGCGCAGAGATGTCTCCACGGCCCCTGTCACCACGACGAGACGCCACGCCTGTTTATTTTCTACAACAGCACCACCTCACAGCGCTGACACACACAGGGCAATCAAGAGGATGAGTGGATTCACTACAAGTGCCACCGAGGGGCCGCGGGCTCCTGAGTGCGCGAGATCGCTACCTAATCCAGAGCGCTCCATTAAAACAAGCACCAGCCTGCCCAGGATCGGCCCCGCGGGTCCACTCAGAGAGCAGGGAGGACTCAGGCTGCTCACAGTGACCCAGCTGGAAGACAACCGGGCCAAGATGGATCTCACGCAGAGCTGTGAGCAGAGACTGGCCAAGAGGAATGAGAGGCAGGAAACACTGTGAACACAGTCACACATGCCCCAATAAATACTGGTTTATTTTATGTTTTTATGACATGTGTCAGCAGAGCTCCACCTCACAGTGGGAGCTCAGGATCTGTGTCAGTCCATTTATTTTAAATGTGATGTTTTATTTAAAGTCCACTAGGGGTCAGTGTTGTATCATCTGAGTGTGGCTGGGCAGCACACTGGATGATTGTACAGCAGGTTTGCAGTGAGCTTTGGGTCAAACTTATTTTCTTACTCCAGAATCTGTTCATTTGAAGCTAAATTATTTATCAGAGGTAAGTTTGTATATTTTAGATTTTATTTTGGCTTTTTCTTCAGTTGACTGTTTCTTAAGTTACCATTTATGTATTCATTTATAAAGGGAGGAGAAGCACACACAGTTTACATATTTTATATAGTTTGCATCTATAGTTTGATTGCATCAAAACTTGTAAGATAAAAGGTAGTATTTTTTTTTTACTTTTTCCTCTCAGTAATCACCCCTTTTTGTGATTTAGGCCCTGTGCACACGTTTACAGGAAAATCAGTAGATGAGAATATTCTCTCCACGGAAAATTTAGACACTCTGGTAGAAACATCAGGTACTATGTGGTTATAACTGTTATCTGCGAGACTGAAAGGGTGTTTTTGTAGAGTTAGACTCTGTCTATGCATATACAGACATTTTTAAAACTAATATTTTCCCCTGTTCTCAAAAAAAAAAAAAAAAGAAAGAAAATGACTCCACATGCTCACCAGCATTAGCTGTCTATAGCTCCTCGTCACACAAACTTAATAAAGTGTACAGGATAACTTCTGTAAAACACCTACTGGAGATCTCTTCACTGTTAATTCCCCTTAGATGTAGGGGTAATGGAGCTCACTTAAAGACATGTCTGCTGCGCCCAATGTCATGTGGTCCATCAACAGCGTCCACGGTTTTAAGTCCACTAGTCCACTGGGTTTGGATCAGACCTGATCAGACCAGAGAATGGTGGGACAATTTGAAGTGATGAGGAATGGAGGGAACAGCTGAGCACGTCCAGCGCATCACTTGTGTGTTTGACGAAGGTTCTTCATCTTTATTTTAAAGGGGACTCAACGGTGATGAGATCTCCAGTACGTGATTTGGAAAATGAAGGTTGAGTGGACAGATTTTTTTTTAATTAAACAGAGAGGGAAATGTCTGTTTTTAAAAATATCTGTAAAGGTGTAGACAGAGGCTAACTCTACAAAAACGCCTTTCAAGCTCTCAGATTCCAACAGTTATAATAATCAGTGCTGGCCATTCAGTGCCTGACGTTCATACCACAGTATTTTCATTTTCTGTAGAGAAAATATTCTCATCTATTGTTTTTCCTCCAGTTAATGGATCATCCTAAAAAACACTCCTTCACTAATCAAGCAACAACAAATCTTTGTGATCTTTAGCGTCTGCCGCACTTCAAATAAGAAGCCATCATAGTGAGAGGAGTTTGTCCCGTCCAGAGGGACCTTTCACCTCGCCACCTGCCCTCTAGCCTCGATGCCTCGGGGGCATCATTAGGGGCGAGGAGGTTGAAGATCAGGGAGAAGGTCCTGTGCTTTGACAGCAGCAGCACAACAGCTGGGCACCAGTGAATAACAAAGGGTTATGAGGAGAACTGACTGGCTGAGACGTCCCACTCTGGAGAATCTCTTCTTTCAGGAGCGTTCTGCTGCTAATTAATTTGGTCTGCAGAAAACTGGGGATAATGGTGCCCCCCCCTCTTTCTCCTCCTGTGGCAGTGTGACGTAGGCAGACAATGCAATCCCCTCCTGCCACCCCGAGCTCGGCTTAGCTTCACCACGCAGCACAGCTCCCCCATTGTTTCAGCAGGTACGGCGTCTCTTGTCCAGGACCGGCAGAGCTGCGGGGGGGATAATGAGCGTAAAATCAAAGCAAAGTTAGAAAAGAGAAAGTCTTCATGGAGGAATGCTCTTAGACCTCGTGCTCCCTAGAGCAGGCCCAAGGGTCGGCGGGGAGAGCAGGGTACAGGTTTACTTATGCATGAGGAGGAGCTTCAAAGACATGACAGTTAACCCTCTCGCCGTGAAAGGAGGTTTTAAGGGTTCGGGAGAAGGCGACAAAAGACGATTCAGTACGACTCAGCTGACCTTTGATCCGCATCGATCTCCATCTCCAAAGATGTATATTTGCATCATAGTTCATTTGTCAAATTAATTTTTCAATTTTTGTCATGCTGTGTCAGCGGCAGGGTTGAACTCTTAACTTGATTTAGACTAAGACCATAGAAACAGAATGAATAGAGAGGACGTTGGACTGACGTGGTCATTTGACTAGCTCAAAAGAAAATGGCGATTGTTGCTAGTCGGTGTGGTCGCAAAAGGCGTCACACTCACTGGTTTGAGAACTTTGGCCTTTTCTTACATCTGTTTCCTCATTAAACAGAAAAATACAACCATACACCGACCAAATTATTCCCTCTCACCAAGCTAAAACTCAAACTAAGACTTAACTCATCGCAAAATACACTGAATTTGAACTGAACAGAAACAAAATAAAACTCACCCAGTCAGTCATCTAGTTAGTTAGTCCACTGTCTGAACAATCAGCAGCTCTGGTTTAGCTGAAACAAATCCTTAATTCACTAAGTTAGATGTATAAATATGCTGATCTGAATGTTATTTGAACCCCCGTATCTGCGTCTCCTCTGTCCACTGAGCAGCAGCTCTCACTCATTCTTTGGAGGCAGCTACACTATGTTTTAACAAACATGAAATTAATGGCAACAAAAAAAAAACGGAAATAATTGTCACTGTGATATTTTAAAAGTCACTGATTGTGTATCTGAAAATGTCCTGCTCCACTGCTTGTTAGGTTGTTACTGAAAAACCTCACCTCAGTGACTGTGTGACTTTCCGCGAGTCAGTTTGTTTTTAAGTAAGTTAATAGGGATGCTAGCCCGCTAAGGTCGCAATGGAAACATTGTGCATAAAAATGTCCGCCATGCTGACTGTCCTGTGAAGCTGATTTGTATTAGAGCTTCGATCGGGCCCAAAAAATCCCGCCTGATGCCACATGAAGCTGCTTTCTGTCCAAGCCCGACTAGAGCTCGAACTCTGGCAGCAGTGTTGGGCCCGGGCACGATTAAAAACCTGAATTACTACTGAAAAAAATACACAAAAAATACATTTTTCAGCTATTAAAACAATCGCTGTCAAAATAATGTGTTAATTTTGATTCATTAATTGCAGAAAAAAATAACACGTTAAAAAAAATTATCAGGATTAATCGCATTCTGATGTGCCATTTGACCTGGTGCGTCATTGAAGGCCACAGTGGCTTTGTCACATGACGGAGGCAGACGAGACGACGCTGCTCGGCCCTGTGAAGGTAACGTTTACATTTACAAAAACGCCCAGATGGAACTGATGATAGGAGCACTGTTCTCTGCAGTTTCTGCCGTAAGAAATTTTCGTACTGTAGTACTTTCGTACCTCAAGTCTGAAACATCACCTCAACAGAAAGCATTTAGCAGCGAACCCAGAGGTCTGAGCTAGCACAGCCTCTGATGCTAGCGCTAGCAGCTAGCCTCGTCAAGCCACACTCGACCAGGCGTTCAGACACAAACTAAGTAAATCTACCTGTGACCAACAAACTACCTTGCAAAATGGACTGCAGACCAGTTTCAGTGGTAGAGGACAGGGGGACAATTGTGTTCAAAATCCAGCAGCTTTACTACGACACATCTGCCAAAATTTATCTCAACTGAAATTTTGAAAATACTTTCACAGCAAAAATTGATGTATGCAATTAATTAATCACAGAACATGTGATTATCCTCCACTTCTCATTTCTTTCTTCTGACTTATGTCTGCTGTTGCCTCTGCATCTCGTGTGCAACAAGACTGGGTTGCACCCTTCAGAACGTCTCCATCTTGAGTGCGCACAGCAGTCCATGGTGATGTGGCACACATATGATGATCACTGAAGAAGCAAACAGTGCTAACCAAGTCACTTGTAGCTTCTGCCTCTCTCTGTTTCTCTTGTTTTCCGTCCCCCTCTTGCGTGCTCTGTGTCTCTATCCCCTGGTTATCCACGATATTGTTCTGCTGCTCCATCACGCCCTCTTTCCGTCTCTTTCCCTCTGGATTCAGGCCAGTGCAACTCTTGACATTTACACACAAGAGCAGCCAGATTCATTGGTAAATTGGTGAGAATGCAGTTGATTCAAGCCTGGGAAAATATTAAGAAATCACAGCCCGGCCCGGCCCGACCTCGTGGGCGGGCAGAGAATCAAAGCTCTAATTTAAACAGGAATGTTCGCTCTACTCTGGCTCTATTTCTATGACTGAAACCGTGCCTCCAGACCGGGTCAGTCCAGGCCAGTCATGGTACAGAATGTGATTAACCAAATCATGCTCTGCATTATTTTTGTATTTGCATGTCACTCAGACGGGTGGCTGACTTGCCCTGGAGCTGTCCAGATATCACACCGTCACCAGGTTGAACCAGAGCGGCGTCAGATGCAAAAGCTCAATGAATATGCAAATCACACCGTTCTCATGGGGAACTGACTCCCGATAAGAACAGCGACTAAATCGCCCCATTGTGGAAAAACCCACTCTGGACATTGTTCTGAGAGGCAGCCGCACACACTGTGCTGTATCCTGGAGACTGCTGGAGAGCTGAGGCTTAAACACGGATCATAATGAACGACTTCAAGGGCTGACGGAGCAGTGACATCAACACATGGGAGCGACGACAAGTGCCTTGATCTTAGGACAGCTTTAAACGCCAGGCCACACGGCCAGCGCTGTTTCCCAACCGTCCCCCTGTTAGGATTCAGTAACAAGACCCATATGCCTTTCTGACCTCATTTGCAGATAGAGATCATAAGCGAAAGAGGATACAGCCAGAACGAGGGGAGGCAATTAACAGGAACACCATTACGAAGATATGGGACTGATTAACATCCACGTCCAGCCAAGCCAAATAGATAAGAGGGAATCTGATTGCTCATTGATTGGATGGCGGTGGCGGAGCCTCTGCAGCGGGCAGGTTCTTGTTTTGTGGAGTTGGACCTCGCTGTGTTCGAGGGGCCTTGATTGAGCCAAGGAGAGCAGAGTGAAACCGCTGTGACCACACATCAGGAGGATGATCAAAGAGGCTACTGCTGGCTTCTGGCTCCTCGGGCACAGGGCGAACCCCCAACAGATGATTGTGTTAAGTTGTTACTCACAGATGGCTCAGTGCTAAGACATGTCAGCGAGCGCTGATACGAGGCCGCTGAGGCGACACCTGAATTAGCTGAGGTTGATGTGGAAGCTCCGTCTCCACATAAAGAGCCATTGTGTAATCGCACTGTAAAAGTACCAGGAGTTTTTTTCCCTCCCGCTCTTGATTTTGTTTGTGTTTATTTAATTAAGTTTAAACTTCTTTTTTTCATTTATGAATTGACTGATTGTACCGTGGGACCATCTGTTTTTACAGCGTGACATCTGGAATGTGTTTTGATAATTGCAAAGAGATTATTTTCTATCTGCAAGACCTATTCTACACAAAAGACCTACAGAAAAACAAACAAAAACAAAATCAAACACACTGCTGCTTTATGACCCGAGGCTGTGGCATATATTACACTTAAGAGTTGGATGTTTCTGTGCCATCATTCACAGACAGCGCTGCTTTTAACTGCTTGTCCTCTGGGGGGCCCACTAGACCTGCTTATAGAGCCGCTCTGTGTCCAGTCCTGAATGTTTCAGCCAATCATCAGTGCCTTCGCAGTTTAAATCTCATCTCTTCTTTGTGTTTGTGACCAATTTAGTTAAAATAATGTCTGGCGTTTTAACTGTATGACCTCACAATTATTGAGAAATAATCTTGTAATTAGTGTAAATTGCATGTAAAATTAAACTGCACCATCCTTCTCTCTGTAAATGACTATAATTAAATACTCATAAAAGAAATAAGAGGAGAATTTCACTGCAGTCTGAAACTACTTTAATAACAGGCTTTTACAATCCATTCGAAAACGGTATTTATTAGGTTTTCATGGCATGTCAGTGCGAATGTGTTTCAGTGCGTCACTATTAAACAAGAGAGGAGGGTGTCATGGATTGACCTGCGGTCTCAATGGCCCCCAGTCTTCACAGAGCAGCTCCAGACACATGTAGGCGACAGTGTTAAGTGTCATAATTTCACTATTTTCTCAGACATAAATACGGAGACGTGAAAGTCAAAGGTCAACTGCATAAAACTTCCCTATTCAGAGGTCAGTAGACGCGTATCGTCTGAGGGTGGAGGGGGGGGTGGCACCTTGGAACAAGAAGGCAATTCACAGGCGAAGAAGTTGCGGCAAACGGCATCTGACTCTACTTCCTGCCACAAAGCGAACAGAAAATTAATTGTAACGCTGGACTACAAAGGTCTTCATGCACCACAGAAGAAGAACAAAACACTTAAGTGGCCCCAGAGCTGCAGCGGAGGATTGGAGGCCTTGGGTTGGATTGTGCTTTTCTTAGTATCTCAGTGAAGAGGCATTTGAAACTATTTTTCTGCACTGGACAAAAATGCAAACGCAGCACTTTTGTTTTTGTTCTCATTTTTCACAAGTTGAAGTAAAAGATCTAAGACTTCTTCAGCGCACACTAAATGTTTAGTTGTCTCCAGTTTTATTCACAACTTTGTTAAAATCAGTGTCAGTGAGCACTTCTCCTTTTCCAAGATAATCCATCCACCTGACAGGTGTGGCGTATGCTAGTTAAGAAGCATGATTACTACACAGGTGTGCCCTGGGGTGGTCACAATAAAAGGCCACTTTATTTAATGTGCAGTTTTATCATAAAACACAGTGCCACAGATTTACTGCGGTAATGTCCAGCAGAGCTGTTGCCTGGGAACTCAATATTCATTTTGCCATCTCTAATGTCATTTCCCAGAATTTGGCAGTACATCCAACCAGCCTTACGACCGCAGATCATGTTTGGCTCAACCATAAGGATTGCCCACTTGCCCAGGGAAAATAAAATGCCACATCGTGCTGGTAAATCTGGCTCCTCCTTTTCCGACTAGACAAGCGGAAAACAAAAAATGTAACAGTTTTTTCAGAGCTGGTGATGATGGAAGTAGTGAAAGACAAAGTGTACAGTATGAGCTGAAGCACAAGCAAGCTTCTTAATTATCCTGGAAACCGGAGTCAAGTTCTGTAAGGTGCAGTTAGATGATGTGGGCAAAACTGTGTATTGTGTGGTTTGTTGCAAGTTGAGAGCACGGCTGATCGAACAGGGTGTTTGTCATGTTTCCAAAAAGCGTCACAACATGACAGTTACATTCAGTCATTGCCTAATAAATAAAACAATTTGAATAGGGGCCAGTAAACTGACTTCAGGTCAGTAGATCTCTGACAAAAAAACATCAACGTTGAACCCTGCCACATGTAGGATCGTCTGAGACCAGCCACCCGACGTTTGTACAACCAAAGAATTTTTGTGTGGCAATATCATATTGTCACACAGTGCAAAGTATCGATTTTTAAAATATAATTATTATTTTTATAAATTAAACTTAAGGTAGCCCACGAAAATAATAAAATCAGTTGCTTTTTCAGTCCACTAGATACATTTTGTTGCAAAAAAAAAAAGCTGAAGTGAGATGAACAGACTGTCAACATCTGTTTTATCTAATCAGAAAGCTTTCCTTAGGGAGACATAATTTCAAGTTGGAAAAAGGTAATAAATGCAATATATTTTATCGCATACTCAGCATATCACAACATATTTAAAATCGCAATAATATTGTATCGTGACTAAATCGTGATAATATCGTATCGTGGATCCTCTGGTGATTCCAACTCCTCTCAGAAACTGTCTTAAGGAAGCTCATCTCAGTGGCTGGTCTCTGATGATCTCGCAGGTGAAGAAGAGGACGTGGAGGTCCTGGAGTGGCTCACTAGACTGGTTGGGTGTACTGCCAAATTCACGCAAACAACACTGGGCCAGCTGAGCAAGTGGGTTGCTAGATTTACTAGCTCGACATACCTGCCCCTGGCCATTGGGCAATCCTTATTGTTGACCCCTGCGTTGTCTGCGGTTGTGAGGCTGGTTGGATGTACTGCCAAATTCTGGGAGACGACAGT
>JAPZEB010000014.1:7147342-7161445 GCA_029783705.1 Chaetodon striatus | reverse complement strand
GACGTTTCAAATGACGTTGCATGCGTGACGACTTCCAGTCAGCTGGAAAATTCGGAAAAATCGGAGGACTTCTGAAGAATTGCAAGCCCCCGCAAATATTGCGGATTTACGTTGAATTTGCGTTAATCGTTGAGATTACAAGATCGCGGTTTTCTGGAAGGACTGTCTAATACATGATAATTATATCTACATATTATCAGCACACATTATCAGTTACCTCGGTAAATTATGACTGTAACTCTTTGATAAAGAAGCGACCAAAGCATCGCCAACATTGAGGCTCAGACACACCAAACAGACATCAAAGATCTAGTGTTAACAATGGCCGTCTGTTGCATCACGCATGTCACCACAAAGCCTACAGCCAGCAGCCAACTGGCACATATGCTCTGCATCTGCATGAGAGGAAATAACTCATTTAAAAAGGTGAACCATAAGAGTGATAGCAGAGTTTCAAAATATTAGTTAGTCGACTTCTACACTTCCATTTCTCTGCACTGAGCTAAACTGCCAATCAGAGTGATTTCTCTTACTGACGGACTCCGCTGCCCGACTAATGTCAAACCAGTGGAACGCAACACAAAAACTAGGCTGACAGATGCTCACTGACGACCTGACATTGACCACCAGCTGACCATCGGCTAGGTGTTGCAAAGCCTTGGGCTCAGTGAAGCCAAAGAAAGTTGACCCAGCTTTGTGATGCAGCTCTCTGTGTTTGTGTATTTGTTCTGACATCTTTTTAGGCTCCATCAAACATTTAGGGAATTACCCCAAAGAAACCTGGGTAACAGAGCACTGCTGTGACAGTATAATTTGACCTATTACAACGTGTGATGCAACTGTGACATAATTCAGTCCTGTCACATTTACAGAGGCCCTGTCAGGGTTTGATTATTTACACAGGAGGCGCAAAACTGAACCTGTCCGTCATCTAACAGGAAACCTCTGAGCAGAGAGAGGCTGCTTTATTTCAGGTGGGTCCCCTTCATGCAATCTATAAATTATTATGGTAACTCCGGCTGCCAAGAGCTCTGTAGAAATTCTTTGAAGGTCTGCAGCCTTGATTTCCCTTTCACCTTTGTCCATCACAGCCCGCCCAACACACAACCCATTCCCGCTACATTTTCCTCTGAGCTGCATTAAAACATCCCATAATGGCGCATTATGAAACACTGCTCCTCAACGAGATGGAATATCCCTCTGTGATCAGGCTAATGTGTTGTTGTCTGCAGCTCCCCCTCTCCTCTCCGTCTCCTCCCAAGCCTCTCCTCCGTGTAAATTATGAATGCCTCCCTTCTCCCGGAGAGCAGCGGCTTTAACCAGAGTACGGGTATTTAACTGAACATTTAAAACATTAGCCAGATACTTGGAGCGTTATGCCATCAGTGACAGAGGAGGATAGATTGAAGAAGGGAAACAGGAAAAAGGAGGCAGAGATGAGAGACATGGGAAATACGTTGCGGTCGCTCATAAAATGGTGAAAGCAGGAAAGAAAACATGCTCCCCCCGACCGCACAAGGCTTTGATGGCACTTGATGAACTCTTGTGTGTGGGCGTGGGATGGAGACAGAAACAGGGAGGGAAAGAGAGAGAGGTAGGCACCGCAAGGACTTTGGCTAAAATTCATCACCCACATGGTTGAATTCAGTGTGTTGTTTGGCGGCAGCTTTCATTCATCAGTCTGCTCTTAGCTGTGCTGACTAACACCACCCATCAGCAGCAGCAGTCAGCGGGGAAATAATCTCTGCGCTAATTAGTTGAAATTTTCTTTTCACTCTTTTTCAGATTTCATTAGCTCTCATTCACTGTCAGAGCTGCCTCACGTTCTTTGTGCTCGTTTATTGCAATCAATTTAACAGTGAAATGGCAGTTGAGACTTCCCTAATGTGACATATTGTGATCAAAAGTGATAACATATCACGCACTGAGTCTCTGGAGAGCCAAAGTGACGTGGAGCCATGGAGGGCCCACATCACTCTCACCTGCAGCGTTAGATGAGGAGATGGAGGACAAAGCAGAAATGAGCTAATTAGCCCACAACAAGGTACCTTTTTGCCAACTCAAAACACACCTTTGAGACACTGCTCTGCTACCCATTAGTGTAGGCTGAAAAACTCATTCAAAGGTCCAGTTTGTAGGATTTAGAGGGATATACTGGCAGAAACTGAATGTAAGAAGTGTGATTTCTTTAGTGTATAATCACCTGAAACGAAGAATCATGTTCTGGTTACCTTGGCATGAGCCGTTTATATCTACATAGTGAGCAAGTCCTCATCTGCAGGGATCGTCATATTGCACCGCCATGTTTCTACAGTAGCCAGGAACAGACAAGGCAAACAATGGCTCTAGATAGGGCACAGAAAAACACAGACTTTTTAAACATAAAACTGCTTTATTTTGTGTTTTTGCCGGTTTAAATGACCAGGTCTGGCTGGTGACTGTGACTTGTTCAAAGAAATCCATGTAGAAGTCCAACGTTGTGTTTTTATGATCATTTATTAAACAAACATCTGAGAACTAAAGTAAAATGATATTACGGTTAACAGACAATATCGGAGCCAACACTCACCATCTTTGTCTAAAGAAACCATCACGCCACCCACACCTGTGCCAACAGAGGTTAAATACACATTTTGGCTCCTACAGGGTCTGTTGTTGTGGAGAGGAAGAGACCTCTGCAGATCATCTGTCTCCCAGAAAAACCCGCCTGAACGTCTGGATCTTAAGTTATCAGAAAAAGAAAGGTGAGAGCACATTAGCAGGTGCTAGGCTAGCAGCCCGTCTCCGACATGCCAAACAGTGTTGGAAAAACATTGTTTGGCAACATGAAACAGCTTTTATTTAGTGTTTATACCGCCTTATATCACTGGATCTGTTTGTTTTGGAGGGGAGGAGAACTCTGGATAATTCTGCTCATGGTAAAAACAAGACAGGCACACATTAAATTATCAGAGAAAATCTAAAGGGGACAGAGCGCTTGCTGTCAGGGCCCCGAGGCTCTGGAACAGTCTGTCCGAGTTAACCATCAAATCTGGCAGACTTGCAGATAACTGTGAGATTAAGGATGGCCCATGAGGTCAAGGGGGGGAGCTAGCATTTTCAACCAGTGATGTATGGCTGGTGATCAGGTATATAAGAACGTGGCTTCATGTAAAAGGAAATTCAACTCGTAAAAAGCATTATTAGCATTATTAGCATTAGCTATTTTGCGGGGCATCAGGGGTGATGCCTCATGTCCACCTACGTATGTGACTGATGTCCGCAGAGCCGTAAAAATATGGATGATGCCTCTTGTGTCTAACGCAAGGAAGTGCATTTCTTTACATATTGATAGAAACCAGCCATGGAGGAGAGGCTAAGTTTGTCCGTTTTTTGCCATCTAGTCCGGGACAAAAAAAGGACCTGCCAGGTGTGTGGCATGTTTTGTGAAATATTTAATTTAAAAGACGTTTGAATGGCTGAACGAGTCATAATGACAATCCGACTGTATGTGATGTATAACCATATTTTAACAGAATAACTTTACTCAGATTCACAATGTGTTCAAACCAAATAAACAAGTTATTTTCAATCATACAAACTCATGTGTGAACAAGCGAATTATTGGCCTGTTAGCTAAGCTAGCACACTGTCATACGGTCTCTCCGAAATCAACCAAAAAAGTTACATTTTCTAAACATACTCGAGGCAAATTATGGACCAAAATATTACGAAGGGGAGGAGTTTCACAGGCACATCAGATGTCACAGAGAATCCCACAGGACTGAATGGACTTCTGGTTGCCTCGTCTAAGTGGAAACGAGGCGTGACTGTCATGGACCACAACTTCAGACTCCAGATGATCTTGGAAGTGAAAAAAAAAATCTGAGTCGGTCCTGAGGAATGTTTTCAAAGACAACCATCGGTGCAGGGCCCTTTCTAGAGCCAGTGTTTGGTTTGTCCATTCTGGGCTACTGTAGAAACGTGGTGGCGATCTGCGTAGACGAGGACCCGCTCCCTATGTAGATATAAAGGGCTCATTCTAGGGTAACGAAAACACAACACTTCTTATTTTATACACTAAGGAAAGCACCATACATACTGGAAATGTATTTTTCACTTCACTGTATCTTTTTGGCCACTTGGGGGCAGCACAGCGAGCTGTAAACACAGAGCTGTCATATTATCACCATGTGAGTTAATATGGTGAATGTGATGGCAAACAGTTGCCGTCTAACAAATCCAGCAGACGCAGAGCACCATAGGCATTTATTTTGAGTTGTCTCTGTCCACCTGATGAGCTGTGAGTCCTATAATCACTCCTCTTAGCTTTAGTTTGATCTGTACTGACTGTGTGTTGGTCAGTGCGGCTTTAAAAGCAGACACTAAATACTTTGTGTGCTGCTTCCACTCGAGGCCTCGGGCACGACAGACCCCTCACCTCTGCTCTGTCTCGTAATGAGACCCAAACCCCAGTTTATTTGAACAAAGCTCTGCAAACAGGAAGAGCTATGAATCAGCAAATAAGATAACTTGTCACAGATGTGCTGGTGGGCAGGTTTGATGGTCAATTAATTAGAGGACATAAAAAGCCACTTCCTGCAGGTTTGAGGGAGGAGGGGGGGTTCATTGTTGTAATGGGATCAACCTCTCCATGGAGTTGGTCGAATTACTTGAATTTGGCTGGTTAATCTGATTTGGGTGTGTCTGGCTGTAGCATGAGTCTCCCAGACAACCTCCGCACTTATCACAACTACTGTAAAGAGCCTGCATAACTTTTCATTTGCTCTGAATCTCCTGTGTTACAGTAGGTAACTGATATTCTATTATTCCTCCTTGACCTTTAAATTTGGGACTGCTCCTCAAGTAAACACAGTAATCAGGTTTCCCGGCCCTCAGCTGAGCCTAATTGAAGATACTCAACTGAGAACTCAATTGTGTAAGTGTGATTTAGTTAGTGCCTGGCCTAATTAAAGTCCTGGAAATGACCTCCAAAGTTCTGCGTGGTATTAATCAGCTAAGACACCTCATCAGCCACCAGAGGAAGGTCTGCAAGAGCCTGCACCCACATGGCATTAAGTCGCTCTGTGTGTGTGTGTGTGTGTGTGTGTGTGTGTGCTGTGAGACTGATTTCCTGGTCTTTAACCTCCGGCGCAGCTCTGACAGGATCAGCCACACTGTGCTCTATTGACAGCCCTAATCCCACCTCCGTGTTCAAACCTCCATCGCCTGCCACCATTCTGATACTGCACACGTTCCTCATTTCCCCCCGACATGTGGTCCACGCACAGGGACCCGAGTTGTTTTTAGAGTCACACCCCCATCGTCCCCCTCGCTCCAGAGGCCAAACTGGCTTTTCGCTCACCTCCTGCCCACCCTCTGCAAACGTTTGCCTGGATCTGCCGAGGTAATGCATGCAAGTTTTGATTAAAGCGCTCCCTTATGTTTTTTGGCTCAGAGCTGCTCAACCATTAACGCCTGTGCCATGAACAAATGGATTGTGCGTCGCTGCCAGCGCCCTGCCTCTCAGCCTGCTCCGACTCTCCTCCGTCCAGACACACATTCAAAACTGCACCTTTTTAATGCCTCTTAATGTTCTTCTTGCCTTCGCCTGACCTCCGCGTCCATATGTTCACTTGGACAACTTTTGAGATATTTAGCAGATCTTCGGCCATTAGCTGACGCTCTGAGATAACTTCAGGAAGAGTCTTGCTCTGAAATGAGTCCTCCATTTGAAAAAGTTCCAGCACAAATGGATTCAGATGCCTTTTTAAGGATATTGGTGGAAAGTTGGTTGACTAATAATACAACTTTCATAAGAGACTATCCTCCCATGAAGAATGACAGCATTGACAAATATCATACTCTGTTGTTTAATTTGGAGGACATGTTGTTTCTGGAACAGATCTGGAGCGCTCAGGAGGAGAGTTATGTTTTATTTCTTCCTACTGAAGGGAGTTTGGTGTGAAATTTAATTTTCCATGCCCCAGATGAGCCCAGTCGCCAGAAGAAAATGTTGGCATGTCTTTCTGCAAAGTGACAGAGTATATGAGCTGATTTTGTCATTAGGAGGTGGAGGGGATGGTGGATGGCATGTCACCTAAGACCACCATTCAAGACCAACAAACAACAGAACACGTTGTGATTTGGCAAGTCACAGCTACAGCTGTGTTTCCAGCGGCTGTTTAGGCAACAAATGTAGCTGTTTTTAGTCACCAAGACATTGCTGCTTTTCCTGCCAGGACAGTGCCACAAAAAGCAGCTGTTTTTTCTATCAAGATATCACTGCATTTTCTGCTGAGATATTGCCACTAGAGGCAGTTGTTTTTTACAGAGTCATCACTGCTTTTCCTGGCATGATAGTGGCAGAAAAAGCAGTTCAGTTGGGAACACTTTAGTAAAAGAAAACTTAATTTCAACTTACAGTGTAGTATTTGGTGGTATGGCTCTGTTCTGGGGCCTCTCTGCCTTTGTTAGGCCTACACAGAAAGTGTAAGGCTGAGAGCAAACCTCCGCACACCTACCTGCCCTTACATGTGCAAAAAAGTAAAGCCTGGGGCGGAGAGAGCAAACCTCCCTGCCCTTCCATGCGCCTACAAGGAAGGCCTAAGGCAGGGAGAGCAGCAGCAAAGACCCCTCCGGGAACAGAACACCTCTCCGCCCTTCCACACGCCTACGTAGAAAGCCTAAGGCAGCAAGAGCACACCTCTACGCCCTTCCATGTGCCTACATGGAAAGCCAGAGCAGTTTAAATATGGCACCCTGAATGAGAACCACCAACTGTTTGCATAGAAAGGAATCATGTGATCTATCAGCTGACTCCCTTCCATCAATCAATGAACTAATCAATCAACTAATGCTGTGCTTAATAAACAGCTCATTCTAAGGTAACAAAAACACAACGGTTCTTAGATGCAAGCAACATAAAAAAAATGGTATTTTCATTAGTTACGAATATTATATAACATTCCTACCAACAGATGCCCTTAAATCCTACACACTGGCCCTTTAAAGCAACACAGACACCAGTTTCCATTGTGATTGTCTATTTTTTCTGCAAACAAAAATTTGTCCTCACAAATAATGTTTGAGGGATGCTGTGGCCACACCCGGTGGCTTTAGAGATTATTCATTGCATAAGACCATATCTCCACTATAAAGGTTCAATCAAGTATAATGCCTTTAAATGTAAAGCAACATTTAAGCTTGACTGATATATGGCACATCAGCCCCTAGACATGGTGGGATGTATGTCAGAACTTCAGTAATTCTAACTAAAGATGATCAATAATGGCACTGTCAACAGCAGGTTATGTATTCCCCATAACAACTTAAACAACCAATAGTTTTCACTCTACTGCCATGTTTACAGACGCTGATAAAACAGAGCTGGGAGTCAGAGAGTATGAAAGTCAGAGGCCACCGTCACTAAAGGCCATCAGGCCCTGCAGCGAGTGCAACTTTCTCTGTTTGACTCCCGCAGAGAGGGGGAAGTTAAACTTTACACAAGCAGAGAGAAAGGCAGATGCCAAACATCACTGACTTTTTGCTTTAACTCAGGCCGAAACACAAACTGTAGCACCAAACTTTAATTGTTCAGTTGAAGTTTCAAAGATGTTCTTTTGACTGATAAATTGCTTTTTGTTGTGCTCATTTTTAGTGTTTAATATTTGAACTGACACATTTTCAAAGATTGAACAACATAAATAAGCAAACTGAGCCAAGCTGGAGAAAAAATAATTAATTTGTAGATTTTTGGTTTATTGCTTTGATTTAAGTGACCATCTTATTGGAAATCAATTTTCTACAGGGAGGGGCTAAAAACAATGCATCCTCCACGAAATTAGCAATGAATAAATTTAATTAAGCCAGAGCAATTATTCCATTTATTTGATTGGCAGCCTCTCATTAAACAGCACTCAGGACGAACCATTTCATCTGCACTGGAAGGATCTGTCCTTCTTTCTCTCTTTCTGCACACTGCAGCTCTTTCTCATTCCAGTAAGTGATCACAGCGTGCAGTCATTCACTGACACGAGGCGGAGCAACTCTCACTGACAAAGTACACCACAACCTTTTACCTCCGCATGTAATTATGCCTCTGAACATGCAACACATTCACTTAGCCTAATTAAAGAACGACTAGGACAAATTGTGGCATCTTCCTGCTAATGTCTTGTCAGCTAGAAGTACAATAATATACATTTTTGTTTACAAATATTCAGAGATGAGTTGAAGGGTAAAAGTAGTTTTCCTTTGGTCCGCTGCTGCGTTTTTCCAGACTTGTGGCGTCAGCTAATCCCCCTCACTGTTCCAGACACTGTCAGCACAAGAATGAACCAAGAGGCATTTCTGTCTCCTCCAAAAGCTGGATTACAGTAACAAGAAGATTACCCTTCCAACAACTCTGACAAGCACAAAAACAAAGCTATCACAATGCCTCTCAATGTGTGGTGATTAATAGTATTCTCTACTCCCCTCGCATTAATACAGTCTTGTGGTTTACATGCCCAAATAACAAAGAATCCCTGTGGTGCAAATTAAGTGCAACGCTCAGAATACAGTTTTGATTTGTTTCACTCAAAACCTCTGGACAGTTATTTGTTTTCCATCTAATTTCACTATCTGCTCCGAATGATGGTCGAGTATTAAATTAAACACAGATCTTTTACATAATACAACTGTTGTGTGTTTCTTCAGGGTGGTGCTGTAATGATGCGATAGAGGACTGGGCACCCAGAGGTAGCTAGTCTGTAACAAACCCCGGGCTGAAGCCCTCTGTGTTGGGGAGAGTGATCTGCTGCTGCTCTCTTCCTCCAGCCACTCATAAATCAAATAATTACATTGTGGTTCTTGGGGGAAGAGAAAAGTTTTCCCATTAACCGGCACTCATTAACCCACTTCCAAAATGTGCAAATGACTAACTTGAGGGGGCTGCAGAGTTATTTTCTTATCGCGGGGGTCCATTCATATGCAATGCCAAAGCTTGGTTTACATGCACAACACGAGATTTTGCCCACTCTGAGCAGTAAGTGATCATTTTGTTATAAATATTTTATGATATACATCAATTAACCTTGAACTGTCTGCGAACGGCAGACAAACGCTCCCTGGTGAGTGTGTCAGAGGAAGCTCTGTCAAGTCCAGCACACACTGTGCTGCCATGATTGACAGCATTTTAAGAGCCGCTTTTGAGGGAGGGATGGTAGCTTACTCCTCTTCTGCAGAAAAGTCAAACGCTGTTCATTTTATAGATGTCTGCAGTCTGTAATCCAGTCTGCAGAGGCTTTAACCAAAGCACTGAAAGTGACTGGGAGTCAGGATGAAGGGTCTGTCATATAATAATGATGATTAGTGCTCAGTGGCGGTTGTTGTTTGCCATCTATTTTATGCCTTTGTTCATGTGGTGTGTCTTTCTATGTAAACGCTCATACTTCTGCATATTGAAATAACTTGATATTAAAATGAGATCTGGCTGTAAAATCCCGAGGCCGACAGAGCTGAGGCACTTAATCTTTCATCCCTCTCATTTGAAAGACGTTCCTAAGGAAAGCCAGAGGGTATGAAACACGTGAAGTGGTCGCTTCTAGGTCTAACTCCTCAATTTCAAAGATAAATATCACGCTGGGACAAAGCCCCCGTCTCTGCCCTGCCATCACAGGACTGTCAGATATGACAGAAGGAATACTTTGGTCCTGTATGACATGACACGAGGACAGGACAGGCGGGTGTCTCTGATCACATCACACCGCTGATTACTGGGGAAGGCAGAGGGATAAGAGCAAAGCCAAGGCTCCTATTGATCACACAGATGCGTTATGGGATGGTAAGACCAAGCGGGGACGGGAAAGTGCCGTAATCTGCTGTTATATGCAGGCAGCACAGCCTTGTTTGTCAAAACCCCTGCCCGAGGGCTGCACATTTTGCTGTGTGTGTTACCTCTTGAATACCATCACTTGTAATCAGTATTCATTTTGGCATCTGATTTAGTTTTAATCTTTGATTCTAAACAATAATATTCATTAGTTTGAGCTATATTTTAGTCATTTGATTGCTGGTAGTTTTTGTTCAGTTGTAAGCAAAAAGTACTAACAACAATTTTAGTTATTTCCTTTACTTTTTTACAATTATTTTTAGGCCTTTCTGCTGTATTGTGATAGTGACTGAGAGTGACAGGAAGGGCAGGGGAGAGAGAGGGGATGACATGCAGCAAAAGGCCCAGGGGGGATCCAGCCTGAGCCTCTGCGGCAAGAACTCAGCCTTAATGGTACAAACTCTACCCGGTGAGCTACCAGAACACACCTTCAGTATCATTTTCTTGACACTTTATTTTTCTAGTATTGTGAGTCTACAAAATGGATGTATGATAGAACTGGATACAGTGTTGAAGGCAGAGCCCTGTTCATTCCTATGAAAGTTGTGCGATGGTGCAAGAAGGCTTTTGTGGACTGTCAAAATGTCAGACTGAGTGGATCAAATTCCGATAGTGAATGAATCATTTTGCAGGGACTGTGACACTCCAAAAAAAGTATCCACTCATTTACAGTCGTCTCTTTCACAATGTCAGTCTGTGGGAAAAACATTTTTTGGCCCCAAGGCATCATGTGACAGACCTGGATGATGTAATTCTATTTTGACCTAGAAGCCAAATTGGCTTCAAAGCCCGACGCTGTTCCAGAAGGCAAGAAGTGCCACCATCTTTAATGCAGAACTCCTTAGTGATTTTAGTTAAAGGGATACATTTCAACTAGAGTTTTCAACTGGATCCCTGTCACTGCGGCGTGTGGATTGTGTGCAGATGAACGTTGTAAGGCGTCCCCTATGCTGGCATCGCTGGGAACTTCCCAAGGCGCCAAAATGGGGACTGCCCAAAATCCTGACTCCATGAAAAATGTCCCATTGGACAGAGAGCCCATTTCTCTGACAGCTTTTTATCCCCAAAAATACACGCCCATTGCTCTGAAGTCCTGTTTTTCAGGTAATGCACTCCCTGCAGTAAGACAACCCAGTCACCAGAAAAATGTTTGCATTGTAGAATTCTGTAAACCTCTGATACCTTACATTTGTACATAATTTTGTAGGCAATACACTGAAACATTACATTTATCAACACTGCTATGGTGGATTTACACAATTAGGTTTAAGCATTGGCTATGGCTTAGAAATTATGTTTTAGCTTAAAACAACCACGTTTGGTGGCACAAAACCACAAGAACAAGGGAGGTTCAATGGCTCAAACGCAGCTGGAAAACTAAAACTAACTGCAGAGAATGTGTGTACTTTCGGAGAAATTGGACTTTGGAGCAATGGGTGTTTGTTTTTGGGATTATGGGCTCTTGAAGAAATGGGTTTTCCTTTCCAGTGGGGCATTTTTTCAGACTAATGGGGCTTTGGAATTTTGGGCCATTAGAACAATTGCCTGGCACCACTTTAAAATGTTCATCTGCACACACTTCCCACACTCTAGTAACAAAGACCTATTTGGAAATTGGCAAAGTATTCCTTTAAGCACATAACTCTTTTGCAATTGTATTGCTTGCATGGCCCTTGATCACTGTCCCTGTTACTTGCTTAGCATCATGGCACCTACCTAGCCCGATCATTCAGAGGATTTACTCACTCATTTAAATAAACTACTGCCCGGCTTTAGATGGAGATAAGCAGTACAAACTTCAGACAACATTAAGCTAATAATATTCCTCCAGAGAGGAATGCAAAGGAAGATTTAGATGTTTGACAGCCTACATTAATCCTGCTCTCAGTCCAACAGATAGACTAAACACAACAGTAGCATTTAATGAAAACATGAGGTTAAAAGAATACATTTTGTGAAGAACACTTATTAACTTTTTAGCTGAGAGTTAGATAAGAAGATTGATACTACTCTGACATCTGTATGATGAACATGTAGCTGGAACCAGCAGCAGGTTAGCTCAGTGCAGCATAAAGACAGCTAACTAGAACAGCTATATCAACATAAAAACCCAGCTACTTCATCTGAATGTAAGGTCCTGCTGCCTTGAGATGAATGTGAACAATGACTCCCTACATTTTTCTGAAATCTATAAAGCAGAAAACAAACAAAACAACCCCCAACAGCTTGATTAATATGAGCCCAAAACGTGTGTGGCTGTAGTTTCAGTGAGTCAGCCGAGGTCCGCAGAGAAGAACGCCGTATTCTTGGCCGGAGGAAATGAAAAGAAGAGCAACTAAGGGAGGTGATATTTCTTAAATCCTTGAACCCTTTCCAATAACACTGAATTCATGTGACCTTTTCTAGTGTGGGAATACTTTGCCGAACGTTCACACGGATTAAGCACAAAATCATTAAAACGGCCATGCTAGCAGACAGACTGGACACATCCGAATGAGAGCCAAATGTTATAGCACCTTATGGAGTGTGAAAGGTTAACAGGGGAAGGAGTGCAGAGAGAACTGAAGCCAGCAAACACAATCAGTGTTACACTCATATTTTGCACTTCTATTTCTGCATTTATTAATCTGAAACATGGATGCTAATGTAATTACCATACAAGTCTTCATATCTTTTTAATGATATCTTAAATGAATACACTGATATTTCACAGTCAACAGTATCACATTCCACTGAACCCTCTGCCTCGTCTCCACCTGCCTCGTCCAATGGGAAATGACTCTAGCTGCACGTCTGTGGTCTTGCATCGTGTTTTCCTTGTGGAAAAGTCAGGGAGCAAGTCCAGATGGTGGCTCCATTAGTCAGAGCAGCGGAGCCACCCTGGCAATGTAAATACCCATGTCACATGCCCAGTAATTGATATGGATGATTATACAAACTCCCTCTCGCTCACTGGCACCCAGGAAGAAGAACCAGGAATACTCCTCCAATTGTCAGTGCAAGATGCAAACTGGCTGCGGGTCAGTTTTTGAGTATTTCCCTGAAGCTTCCTGAGCTCCAAAATACCCCCTTCAGTCCTGGAAACTGGGGTTAATACCAGTGATCTGAGCAGCTCACAGCACCACCATCTATCTCTCCAACAGCATGACTGACACGTAGTTCAGTGCCAACACTAGGAAGCTCAGCTGCATCCCAGCGTAAAGCAAAAATCTTCAATTTGACCAGAAAAAATCATAAATTGCCCATATATGTTAATGGAGAAATGATTCAGAGAAATATGAGATGAAGGAAAAAGATCATTACAGAAGTTGAGCCAAACTTTGGTCATTTTTATTGCTCAACTTGAACTGAGTGACTGTATGTGTATATTTTCTGTTATTACTTCCCCATCACGATGCTGCTTGCACAGGCGTTATAATCAACTTCATAAAGAGGCACACTGGGCACACTGTAGCACAGTAAGGACTTTAATATGCTCCACAAATACATATAAAACTTTGAAGCCTCCTAAACTGATGACTCATGCCACTGTAAACCAATTAAGGAGGACACAGCTCTTCCTATTCCTATGTCACGGGATAACAAAACAGATGCTAAGAGCCATAACCATAAACTCACTGTTGAAGCCATTTTTATTCATTGCTATTTATCTTCAAGTTATTTGAGACACAGCCAAGATATTTAAAAAAGAACTCTGGATATTGATCAGATGTGAATGATGTAAGCAAAAAGCTACCCTCATACATCAATATTAAATTTGAAATTGTTTTACAATGAAACATGAACACCAGTGGTTCTCCCAGTGTGCCGTGATGCCAATCCAGGTGTGCTGTAGCATTTTGTGATAACCTTACATTATTACTGTAATATTCAAATGGGCCTAGACAAAAAGTTATGAATGAATTTTTAATTGACTGTATCAGTATTTTGTGCACACTCTAGCCAAAACATGTAATTTAATTTCATTTCATTTATACCTTCACTGGGAAACTGATTGCCGCCGTTCTCACGTGGAAATTATAAGTGTGTGCCACATTAAAAGCCCTGATTGGAAGCCAGTCTGAGGGATGATAACATTTAAAAGGAGAAAGCTGTGAGTAGGACGATGGATCGCTTTATTATATGGGGCAAATTACAACGAAGCACCAGCGAAGACGACCTACCACCGAAAGAAAAGAGAAAAAAAAAAAAAAAAAAGTAAGTAGTCACGAAAGCTACCTGTCTTTTTTTTTTTTTTTTTATTTTTTCGA
>JAPZEB010000014.1:7089135-7102606 GCA_029783705.1 Chaetodon striatus | reverse complement strand
TAAATCAAATATATGTCCTGTTGGATCTCCAAAGTGTGAACTCCCTCATGTTGTTATTGGCTGACAAAGTTTCTACTAGTGTTATAATAAAGTAGTGTGTTTGCTTTAGTGCTATTTGAATGAATCAGAAACAGTGCAGTGTGTTTAGTTAGACAAGAGTGCGCCATTCTAGAGCACAGGACAAGCTAGGCTGTGGTTTCACAGGTGCTTTGCCTTCTGTGATAATAACTTGATGGTACCTGTATGATATTAAACATGTTGATTGTTCAGTGATATGCTGGACCGGCTAACTCACTACAGACCAGGAATTATTATAATTTTTACCTCCGATGAAGAGTGGCACACGCCGCCTCCCTAAACTTTGTCTCATCCAAAGAGAGTCCCAAACAGGTTCTTTGTCTGTCAGATGGTCTGAAGAGGATACTGACATATCAGCAGAGCAATGATGTGATGCACAGCAGACTATAGGACAGGTAGAGTTTTTCTTGAAATATTTTGACTATTAAATCATGACTTTATTCTCAACCTCTCGAAGAACACATTGGCACATAAGCAGAGATCTTACTGAATGTGAGCTGTGTAAGTCCAGGGGTTAGTAATTAATTCAAATAAAGTTTATTATTTTAGTGAATAAACAGGCACATTTGAAGAGGTTACTTCCCAAAAGACACAGATGAGGAGGGAAATGCAAATCATGCCTGCATGTGTGTTGACTCAGCAGAGAAAGCAATAAATGAGAAAAGTTGATCTACAGGAGAATAAACATTTGAAAGCAACACAGCCTTAGAACCTTACTACATTATGTCCACTTATATTTCTATGCCTCAGCACTGGTGATAGCCATTCCCAGAGGCATAATATTTTCGGGTTGTCTGTCCATTCATCCATCTTTCTGTCCCATTTGCGTGAATGTGATATCTCAAGAACACCTATAGGAATTAATTCAAATTTGTCACAAATGTCCACTTGGACTCAACAATGAACTGATTAAATGTTGGTGGTTAAAGGTCAAAGGTCAAGATTACTGTAACCTCATTTGTTCCATTCTCCTAAACACAGTAGCTGTGTTCGAAATCGCTCCCTATCATGGATGGTGTGCACTATATAGTGTGCTCGCCATTTTGTAGTGTTGTTCAAATTCTCTTCACTACTTTTCATCCACTACATCGTCCACTATAAAATACCCACAATGCACTGCAAATGTGAGCGTACAACCAATGTACCCTACATTTTACTCCCGTATACCACAATGCAATGCGGCCGTGTTTTGTGAGAGCAGAAGAAGAAAAATGGCGCAGGCACAGTGACGTGGGTCGGAGGAGCGCGAGACCGCAGGTTTCGTTTATAAATGTACCAACATCTGCTGACGTGACCACATGCAGTGTCCGAATTCTCCTCCCATCGTTCCCTACATCGTGTACATGATACAGTGCACTACATCATATACACGATGAAGGGAATAGGGAGTGAGTGGATGAGTGGATGATTTCGAACATAGCTTTGAGCCCCTGTACCCCTTTAGCACTGTGCACTATGTTAGCACCACTAGCCGTGCTGGTGCTAACAGAGTTAAATGTGATACTAAAGGGGGTTAGCAGCTCAAAACTGAGCTGCTAAGTCAATAGGGTGACCAGAGGGTGGGCACAATGTTTCCACAACAGCACTGTTGGCTCAGGACAGTGTTACTAGCGGTAATTGCCGGATGAGCTGCATCACTAGCTAGCTAGCTCCCAAACCAACTAGTACGCAGTGCAGAGCCACTGAGGCTTATGTTAGCTAAGCAGTGGAGACTGGAAGGTGGGCAGTGGGCATTATGTTTCTGTATGTAAATGCAGCTAGCCCCAAACCTGAAAAGTGCGCAGTACAGTAAACTGAAAGGTAGCAAAATAAACCTAAAGCTCGAAACACGTAACTAGACAAAAATATGTTCGCTCGTTGATGTCACTCGTTCAAAAGAGCTAGAAAGCTAGAAAATACATCTAGTGCACTGATACAGTACAGCAGGGCTACTCAGTTATATACTACGCTAACTTGCCACTCCATTTTCAAAACTTTAACTTCACTACATTTGAATTTATATGAACTAATTACACTTTTACAACTTCTGCTTACAACCTCTCTTCTAAACCAGTGTTTTTACAGTGTCTGGTGATGCAGGTGGTTTATTTTGGGAAAAATCTTACATGTGATGTAGAATTAAAATGATTTTTATGAAATGTGACTATTTCAAAGATTTTTTTTTTTCGCATTTTCTGCTTTATTTTGACAGAGACAGGAAAGAAGGCAGAGAGGAGAGCGGATGACATGCAGCTGTGATAATATATGGCACTACTTACAGCTTTGTCACATATGCCATGATAATTTCTGTTTCTATAGTTTCTGGCTTTGATAAATGGTGTAATTTTTGCAATTAAAAAACAAAACAAAACAAACATGCTGTTTGGGGCGCCCCGGTAGCTCACCTGCTAGAGACCACGCCTCATGAAGGCTGAGTCTTTAGCAGCAGCGTAGGTTTGAGCCCAACATGTGGCACTCGTTGCTGCATGTCGCCCTCTTTCTCGCCCACCCTTCATATCTATCTGCTATTGAATAAAGCCTCCTAAAAATTTAAAAACAGAAAACATGCCTGGCTGGTCGTGGAGGTCAGAGGCAATTAGGCAAAGTACTGAAGAGCGCTCTGCTGGTTTGAATGATTTATGGTGGCAAAATGTCCATTTGAATGTTTTTTTTCTCCTTCAGGCTTTATATTTTTTGAATATTTGCAAACAGAACTGGTCAGCGGGATGGTCAGACTTGATTGGCTGACTGGAGTTGGCAGTTTAATAGGTCTGCAACACAGTATTAATCATGCATGTCCGTTATCATCTTACATTAAAACCTGACTCATTCTCTGTGCCAGCGTGGTGTACGTCCTTATCAAGCGTTGCTCCATTAACCCATCCTGCTATAAACACCCCGAGACAGTGGGGGCAGTGATAAACGACATCTTATTTCAGATTCAGAGCCACTTTTAATCCTCACTGGTTCTCGCCTGCATCTGTTTTCCATTACACTGTGAGAGGCGTAGCGGTGGACCTGCTGCAGCTTGTGTTTCACCAGAGCAGTCGACGAGCATCCAGCGGGGAGCTCCTGTAAAAATGTCAGTGTCACGGTTACCGAACGGAGGGAGCATTTAAGTAGTTTTCCCTGTTGTGTATCGTTTACAGAAAAGCTGCAAATATTTTCTTTTGTCAGCAAAGCCCATGAAAAAAACATGTTAGTCCATCCGTCAATACTCTCTGACTTCCCCATCCTGTCTGTCGGACTCAGAGGTTTCTGTCTGAGACATAAACTGGAGAAAACAGTGTGTTTCTTGGGGACTATTTTTAGCTGTGGATTAATACCCAATTGGTGCTCTGGTCAGTGTTTCAGGCTGCAGGACGATGTGTGTAGGATTGATTTCATATAAACTACAGTCCCCGTGTTGATCGCAATAAAGTAACATGTCACCCAGTGTAACGGTGGGGATTAGAGATGTGTGTTGAACAACAACAGACCTTCATCACTGCAGACAGTTTGACCTATCAGCATGAACAGCACAGATGTTACTAATAACACTAACGATGGCTCTGCTCTATTCAGAAGTCCTACTGAGTGTGAAGTGACCAAGCATGGACAATACCAGGGCCCTAGTAATGTTGCAAAAGCATTTCTCAGCGCTGCAGGTCTCTAAAATCCCCGTATGCACGTAGCAGAGATGAGCAGATGTCATCCTCTACATCACAAGGCTGTGTGTGATACAACCCTGTCTCACTCCAAAGTCGTCTAAATCTAGCGCTTGGGCAGTGACTTGTGGCGTCGGACACTGATGAAAAAAGGTGTCCTTTAACGTTGGCATGATATGCAGCCAGTTGTTGTTATAGTTTGGTGCTCGGCAGCGTCAGGGGGAAACGTGACGGGACAAGAATAAAAGTCATCTCTACCTGACCACTTATGTTCAGATTTCACTTCTCCCTACGTCATTAACTCTAGACGGTCAAAGCGTCCAATGCACAGTTATTACCGTCCAAACTCTCGCGAGCATGCTCTATAACCTGTTACATTAGCAGATGTGGCGACATAGCTTGAGATATCACTGTCAGCAGAATGAAACATGTCTCCTTTCACAGGGCAAAATGATGGACGGTAACCCAACACTATGTTCAACTCATTGTAAAATGAACAAGTTATAGAGTGTTGGTGCACTGTTACAAAAACAGTGTTGATTTTGGCGGTTATTTTAGATTTAGTCTTTGTCTTTAGATGAAAATGTTAATTGGTTTAGGTCACATATTAGTCATTTTATCCTTCATAGTTTTAGTCTAGTTTAAGCCAACAACAACTTTCAGTCATTGCTTTTAGTTTTTTCTCTCTAGAGTAATTAAATTGGACTCATACAGGTGTCAGAAATTAGAATCAAGGAACTAGTTTTTATTATCAAAGATCTGATTTTAACTTGTCTGATCTAATCTTTGTCTTGGAAAAAAAGGTTGTTCACAAACATTTTTCGTCATAGTTTTTGCACCAAAACAACTACCATGCCCTGCATTACAAGGTAGTCCTTATCATGGACGCGTCAGGGCGCATTAGTGTTTACACAACAATCGATACTTGGTCAAGTGCATCCTAGATCACTGGTTCCCAACTGCTGGGTCATGGTCCAAAAGTCGGTCACAATTCCATTCTGAATTAACTGCAAGTGACTCGCAAACCTGTCAAGTTCGTAAAAAAACACTTTAGTTTGCTGTAAAGAGATTTTTTTGGCACAGAGCTTTTATTTTGAAGTGCTGTTTCCTCCTGTCCTAACAGTCAGCTACTTGACAGAGACAGCAAACTAATTCGACAAAACGAGCAAACGCAAGTATGACGCTGAATGTGTTCAACTGTGTGGACCCTGAACTGATGACTAAGGAGAAATCTGGACCCTGTGGCTGGACCAGCTGGGAACCACTGATCTAGACCATCTCAGGAAGTGGTTTGAGTGATCGGATCACACTGCGTCTTGGCAGTCGTTCACACTTGTGTTTAGCACTGTCCACTTGTGATTAGTAATACCTGGTGTATCAGGCTGTGGCTGCACAGACGATACTTTTTAGCAGATCAATTCACTGTTGGTGCATCTTTTAATGAATTTTGTTAACAATAACAAAACATATATATTGCCAGCTTTATTTTTAATCAGAGGTGAAGACAGAGGTTAATTGAAAACAAAACAAAAGAGATATTTGGGGATTCAATCAAGGGGAATGAGAAAAGGAAGGACAGAGAACGAGCTGGATGTGGCGGCATGACTGTACAGTGTGTGTGTGGTTGCTACTACATTATAAATTACACATGTGCACATTTCCACAAGATGAAAAGCTCGCGAACATGTCATGTGCATCCTCAATGCCCAAATCTTCAGTACGTCTGCTTTAGTCTTTGACCATATTTCCACTTCAGACCCACAGCACAGGTAGGCATATCAATGTACTGATTTAATAGAGTGGACTCAAATCATACCGTACTGTACCACACACACAATTAAAGCAAGAACTTGACAGGTTGAAAGCCCGAGTCTGAGTCTTGTTGGCGTGCTTCTGAGCGCTCTGACTGTAAACCGCCTGGGATTTTCTAAAATAGAACAACTTCTGAAAGGGAGTCATTGTCCTGTTCAAATATAAGCATATATAGAGAAGCCAAAATTAGTCAGGTAGTATCTTAGCCAACAGACGGGCTGGCAGATCTCCTCGCTGTGAACTCAGAACATCATTTGTGTTTCACTCTCAGACGCTGTGGACTACCTCACAGCAGAGAGCCGGTGTCAGTTTCAGCTGCCATCATGCTGAATTGAATTAGTTTTTTTTTTTTAACTTCCTTACAGCACTTTGTCTCAGGACCTATAAGCAGCAGAGGGCAAGAGGCAGTAAAACATCATTTCCATATGAAATTTGATAGCTGTAACGTAATGGAAGCCAAATATTTGACGGTTAATTTTAAACAGTTTTAGGAGCACATGAAGCTGAAGTTAACATGATAGCAAAACAGTGCTGCACGTATTACATACTAGAAATGTCAGTTTCATTTAATTTTGTTTTGGATAGCCAAACAAAAATTATGTATAATATTTGAGGCGTTTCCTTTTTGTCTGGTACGTCATTAACTCGGTGAGCTTTAGCACCGCAAGTCAAAAGTCAAAGCACTATCCATTTCAAGGCGAAATTTGAATGTCTCGTGATGTAAATGTCTTTTATTTTATTTTCTATTGACTTTGCTGACCAAAGACTGTCTATAAAGATGGACAACGTGTCTCCACTTACCCCCACTGTACAAAAGTGAGGCTAAAATATCCCAGATTCAGCTGCTGCCATCTTGCTCTAGTGATATTCGGAGCCAAACTCTGAGCAGTAGCGATCTCTGTGGTATCAAGTTCCCCGCCCAAACACCCGTCCAACCAATCACGAGCAGCGCCACTGAATGCAATTAAAGATGCTAAAGGCGTTTTGCGGCTCAAAATGTAGCCACTCTCTCACTTGGGCTACCTGGGGTTACACCAGAATGTGGCCACCATGTTTCCATTGAATGTGAGCCTACCGACTGGTTCACACAGCTGTCAATCATGTTGTAAAATCCTTGTTTTTATGGCATTAAATAACTAATTAAAAACAAACTTATCAGAAAAACAAACACTTGAACAAACAGCAGCGTGACAAAAGTACCTTAAATGACAGAAACCATCTTTGTTAAAAGTTTATTTCACGTGTACTTTGAGTTGTTAGTTTGACCCATGTCCCATCCGCTAACACAGAGAGGGCGGGCTTAATGACCTGTTCTGCAGCCAGCCACCAGGGGGCGATCCAGATGTTTTTGCTTCACTTTTTAGAAGCTGTCGTCCATCTTCATATACAGTCTACGCTGCTGACAGACAGCGGCTGGCTGCGTTTACATCATTGAAACATAGTTCCCTCTGCCCACCCTCTGCTCTCCACTGGTTAGCTTATGTTAGCCTTAGCCACTCTGCACTGCACACCATGCGGGTCTGGTTGTAGCTAGCTTGCAAATATTACTGGTAACAACATCCTGTCACTGGGGGGATGCTGCGGAAACATGGTGGCCAGCCTCCGGTGTCCCCACAGGTAGCTCAAGTGAGTGAGTGGCTACATTTTGAGCCGCAAAATGCCTTTAGGTCATTAACTATGTTAGCACCACTAGCTGTGCTAACGGTGCTAACACAGCTAACAATGCTAAAGGGTGTTTGCAGCTTAAAATTGAGCAACCTGGGGTGGCGGGGGGGGACTCAACAGGGCAACCTAGATGGGTGGACACAATGTTACCACAGCAACCCTGCTGGGTCCAGACAACGTTACAAGCTGTAATCGCCAAACGAGTGGCGCTACAAGCTAGCTTCCAGCAGACCTGGGCACGTAGGTATACCTGCAGCTGGAGCAGCTACGTGACTCCCGCCTCCAACTACAGCACTCGACCACCGTACAAACGCAATCGGCCCGCTTTGCTCCTTAGTTTGGAAATGGAGACCCTAAAGAAAATGCTAAGTTAGCATTTAGCTAGCTATAAAGTATTTGGCTAAAAGAGAGGTGATTAAGATCAGGGTAAGGGTTAAATGTTGTTTCTTGTAGGGTGAATCATGTGTTTATTCACTAGGCTACAACATGGCGTCGTAGCAGGGTTCAAATAAGCTTTGCATTGTTGGGTTTGTCTTGTACTGGTGGTGGGCGTGTTTTTAAGGGACGTGTCAGGTAGGCTTCAAACGTAAAGTGTCTGCAGTCGTACATGTGTCCACGTAGGTGTTGCACAGTGCAGTAAACTGAAGACAAACAAAATTAACCTATAGATAAACATGGGTAACCTATCAAATATATTTCTGGCGATCAACTGATGAACGTTAACTGTTGACATCCCAAATACAAAACCTGAGAGCTCCAGTTTCTGCTTACGCTGAGTAAAAAGGGAAATGCATATAGACAGTGTGAGATATTGGGAGAGGGGGATGCAGAGAAGGCTGGGGATAAGAGTCAAGCATCAGGCGGACGGCAGTATCTGGGAGTGTAAAAGTGATTACACTGTCTCCACGCTCTCTTCCTCTCTGTCTACTGCCTTTTCCCCATTTCATTTTCTCCCTCCTCCAACCTCCCTCCTCCTTCCTCCCTCCATCCTTCCACTCCCAGGCTCAGAATACAAAGCGCCTGGCACCATCACATCGCTCCCCTCGTCTTCGTGCCAAGCCACAGCAGAGCACACCAGCGAGCTCGCACCCTCCGCGCCGTCCTGCCACCACAGGAGAAGCGGAGAGGGGGCAGAGATTAGCATGTATGAATGCTCCCTCTTATCGCGTCTTTTGACATAAACTCATTACGAACAGGCTCGCTCAATCTCTCCCAGTTTTTTTCTTTCCTCGACTGTAGTGCCAGAGAGACGCAGATGAAGATTATGTTCCTTTACTCACATCTAGAAGCTTTAAATATTTGATAGGATTTTTTGCTTCTCCTCAAAGATACTGGGGAATTAATAATGAGCTTGGTAATAACAAGTTACCAAAAATGATTTATGCTCACCGGGGACGAGAGTGAATGCAGTTTGGGAAGGCAGGCAGGGAGGAGTCGGGGTTAAAGACATGGTCGAATGCGTGATTTCCATTTTGCGTCCCTTGCATTATCCATTAAATAAATAGCCCGGGGAAAATGGAACTTGGTGCAGCTCGTTTCTGTCGAGGCAGCAGTGCCGTGCATAACGAACAGGTGATGTGGAGGTGTGTGAGGTCGCCGCGCTATCAGCACCAGTTGCACAAGCTCACAGATTGATTGCCAGCAGTGCCAGTGAGGTGGGGCGCGATGGAGAACAGGTTGTCGCTGAAAGAAAAGGTGAAAAATTACCCACAATGTCACAGGGGCTAAAACGACACAGAATGGCTAGAGCGGAGCCAGCGGTTGCCTGGGGCTGGGCTGTGACCCAGAATTCAACAGACCCCCAGTGAGAAACCCGGAGGCCCCATGACGGCTGAGCTAAACTGGCCCGCGCAACAGGAAAACACCTCCTCTTCCTCCCCAGACTGCAGAGAGGTAACCCCATCTGGGAAGCTGGACTGAGGGAGCAAGATAATATGAAGTGTAACGGAGAACTGTGGCGTCTGAGGAGCCGCTGACAACGTGCTAATGTTTTAGCCTGTCAGCTCTCTGTGAGCAAAGACGGATGGTTTTAGAAATAGAATGTAATTACAGGGCAGAGCCTCATTGTCGGGGTTAGGACAATGCGAATAGTGTAGTGGAGGTTGCTTTTTTCTCGCTGCTAAAAAAAGGCGCTCAGCTGAAGCTGGAGAGTGAGTTTGAGCACAGAGACAAAAGGGACACGACGCCAACACTGATGCAAATGACGTGTCTCTTTCAAATAATATGAAACATCAGATGTGGTTATGAGAGGGTTGTGAATCCCCACTGACTCCCCACCTGTGAACTCCTGCTCCTATTGCCTTTATTCTGATATTATGGGATGTTTAACACTGCAATAATTCAGTGTATTGTTTGTCAACCTTCTAGAGCTGCAGCTGATGGTGATTTTAAACATCCATTAATTATTTTTCCAATGAATCGATTAATTGTTTGAACTCTAAGATGTCAGAAAATTGTGAAAGATACCAGTTACATCTACAAACAGCTAATTCAGAGTCGAGAAACTGAAGCAAGGGAATTTTTTGATGACTTAAATGATTAAAGCTGGAGTGCATCACTTTTAGGAAAGTTGCCTCAGACACTAAAACTCAGATATCCTGCGACTAACAGAGAGCTTTCCCTGGTGTTGATGGGTTTAACCAGCACTGTGTGAACATGTCTGGCAGCAGCTTGAATGTAACGGATGTTTATTTTTATGTAAAAGTCCCGCACTCCAGCTTTAATCAATTATGAATTAATTGCTGCAAACTCGTGTCTGATTGATCGTTTCAGCTCCATAACTTTCACATCATGGCAGGGTTATATTAGTTTACCATGTTTTTGGTCTACAAGTTTGTTTTGCCAAAATTAATGCGAGCAGGCTGTGATTGAAAACAAACTAGTGCTTCTCTTTTTTCAAATGGAGTTTTGCCTTTTGTTTTTGGAGTGTGACAGTGTAGAGACAGAAAGGAAACACATGTAGAAAGAAGAGTTGATGACATGTGGCAAAGATTCCCGGCCAGAACTGAACCGGAAAGGTTGCGGTTGCGTGGCACATGTCTGGTCTTAAATCACTTTTAAAGTCGCCTTCTGCTCAAAAATGAAATTCAAAATCTAAATTTCTTCTGTTTATGCTTCCTAAAATGTTCGACCTTTACTATGCTGACTTGTATCTGTGCAAAGTTTGTCACTAGGGAGTTGTTTATAAATTCCTTTCCTGAAGGGGGCAATGTCTGGAGACTTGACTTCTTTTTAAGTATGTCACTAATACAAAAGCTGATCACTGTCTACTACAGGAAACACATATTTGCGGGAGAACAGACTTCGACACAACACCGGCAAAGAAAGCTGAGACCTCCGGTGCAGAGTGGACTTGTCAGAGAGTAGAGATAGCATTGGCAGAGCGAAAGGTTTGATAGCAAACATGGCGGAGCACTCCTGTCCAAAGTCAGGCCCAGGGGCCAATTGTGGCCCGCAGACTGATTTTAAACGGCCCCTGGCTTCTCTTTGAAAATATACTATATGATTAACACAGTATTAGTTAATCAAGCACAGTCACTTTAATTTTTTTTTCATTCACATGACGATGGCAGGACTATCATACAGTTTGCACCAACTACGCAACTACAGGACTACGCAGGACAGCCATGGCCACAGCAAAGAAATATAAAGGGGGCAGCTGTGGCTCAGAGGTACAGCAGGTTGTCCACCCATCAAACTATTGGTGGTTCCTTCAGTACACATACCAAGGCATCCCTAGGCAAGATACTGAAGCCCAATTGCCTCTGATGGCTGTTCCATCGGTGTGTGAGAGCAGGTGAGTGGTTACTGAGTGGCAGGTGGCATCTTGTACGGTAGCCTTGGCCACCAGTGTGTGAATGTGTGTGAGAATGGGTGAATGTGCCACAGTGTAGGAGCGGCAGGAGCAGTGGGAAGTTGAATACTTTTTCACTTAAAACAGTTGTGTTTGTCTCATTTGTATGTGATGTTTTTAGTAACCCATATGATGTGAGAAGCAGCTGCCCCCAGGTATTTTCACATTATCTACTCTGACCCTCATTCAAAAAGTCTGGACACCTCTGTGTTAGAGTGAGCAGTTTTTGGATGTAAACCTGACCCTGGTGCCTTCTTCCAGTATCTACCAAAAACTCCACTGTAGCAGATTTAGTTTCTTTCACTGCAATTAACACTGTCAGCCGCTGCCAGTTAGCCTACAAGCTAACATTAAAAGATGCAAAATATACTTAGCATTCTGATAAGTCCGCTAGCTGCCAGTTTTAGCAAACATTAGACTCTTCGTCTGAGTCTGGGTCTAACTGAGGCCAAATCTCTGCCATGATTCCTCTAACGCAGTGGTTCCCAACTGGTCCAGCCACAGGGTCCAGATTTCTCTTAGGTCATTAGTTCAAGGCTCACACAGTCAAATACATTCAGCGTCATACTCGCGTTTGGACATGTCATCAAGCTAGTTCGCTGTCTCTTTCTAGTGGTTGTCTGTTAGCCACTCACTGGACAGCAGGAAACAGCACTTCAAAATAAAAGCTCTGTACTGGAAATTTACTGTACATGAAATAAAGTGGGTTTTTGACAAACTTTACACGTTTGTCACTTGGGTCCATTCAGAAAGGACCTGTGACCCACCAGTTGGGGACCACTGCTTTAATGCTAACATCAGCCATCTTGATGCGCACTGCTCTTTCACTGGTAAACCTGTCACCAGTTTAGCCATCAGTTTAAACGTCAGTTTGATTACTCCATATGTGATTTTGCAGACATTAGCCATATCTTGATATATGCTGAGATCAGAAAACACCCTTATCAATATCATGACAAGGATTTTACCACATCATTCATCCATAATCGTGACTGACAGAGAAGAAGAGAGAGAAACCGTGACACACATAAGCCAGATTTTTTTTCCTACTGCCATGACACCCTGATGAACTGATGCTTCAGTTTAATACCTCACCTCCAGAGTTAACATGGTGAAGCCTCGGAGCTGAGCTAGAGGACTGACTAAAGGCTCTTCCACTCCAGCAGCTATAGATTAACAGTTATCTCCATGAGGGATGTTGCACTTCATTCTTTTACGAGCAGGTCCGCGGTGTATTTATGTACGGCATTACAGAGGCATCGCCCATGCAGCTGTTTGCTCGTATCAGTCCAATAACGAATGTTCTAATTCTCGCCAAAGCCCGTCTGATTACTGAGCCGGCACCATAACCCGATCTCATGTGAGCATTTGATGGCATGTAGGCAGTTCCCCAGCATGTTGCCACGGAGATGGTAAATGAGGTGTTCAAGGGGGAGGGGACACGGGCTTGATGATTCATGTTATCAATCAGAAGGTTATTTTTCTATATTTCACACTGATGTAATCGTCCTAAAAACACATTAACATTGAGGGAGTACTCCGCAGAGAGATAATGGCTGGATATTTGTGCTGTTATTGAGTCAAACTCTGCCAGGCTTGAATGACGGATGTGCCTCACATGCAGATAGAGGCTGTGGCGTGGATAAATGCGGTCCGTCCAAATCACAATTAGAAAATAAATAAATAGAGTGTAAAGACAATGATGAGGAGGGGATGGGAGCGCGCGATCATTCAGGAGAACACATTTACGGAGAAAAGAAGCAAACCAAAACGAAATGCATATTAGTGCCATTCATATTCATGACAGTTGAATAGAGGCCATTATGAACCACTTTCAATCACATTTGCATTTACATTACGGGCCTGTAATGCAACTGTAAACCTATGGAACAAATGGTGCTGAAGCCAAAGTAAAATGTGGTGCAAACAACTAACACGGGTACTTCCTGCTCCGGTGAACACCTGTACATGTGTGTATGTACAGTAGGGCTGCACCGAACAGTTTGAAGCTTCAAAGCTTTATTCATAACTCTGACATTTGAATCCTAAACAAAGTTTGAATGTCGCGCAGCTCTTTTTCTGTTTTGCATGTCGGGTCACTGTGTGTAAACTAGGGCCGGGCGATGAGACTATGTGCAATATATCAATATATTTTCAAGCAAGATATAAATTTAGACAACACTGTTTATAGTGATATAGGGTCAAGTTGTGTCCTCTCTCCTCTCTTACACTCTCCGCACAGCTCTGCCTCATTCACTCAGTCACAAGTTCTCCAGCAACACTTTTTAGAGCCGTAGCCTGACGTGCACCTCAGCAGAAATGTAACTACGCGTTGTGGCAACGCAGACCTCCTGTCTGTCTCTGTAAGCTGAAACCATTTCCCTCAGTGGAAACAAAGCTTTTATTTACTTTAATTTCACAGATAAGAAACAATAAA
>JAPZEB010000014.1:7066125-7081967 GCA_029783705.1 Chaetodon striatus | reverse complement strand
GAGGTGTACTGGAGGCCTTCGTCAGAATCCTGCAAATAAACTGGAAAAAACAACAAAGACCAGCATGGCTGAGAGGGCAGATGACCATTGAGTGAGTATTTTTGTTTGCCTTGGTCCAGACCTTGGAATTCGTCTGTTGACTAAGCGGACTAATTTTGGTCTTGCATCGTGATGTGACACTCTGGTTTCTCAGTTGAAATATAAAACAACCAATGAGTGCTATAGGGGGACAAACAGCAGGTTAATCCACGCACAGCTAAAGGTCCCCCATTAATTTGCAGTGAGTGTTTTTCCATCACAGAGCAGGGCAGGTAAGAAATTCACCTGTTGGGGGCGAGCTGCGTGGGTGCAGTAAGAGCCTGTTGTCTGCAGCTCCTTATCAACATCTCACTGCGCCTGTTTCTGCTTTTACTCTTCCTCCCAGCAGTGTTAGTAGACTTGTTTTTCTTAAAGAAAAGACGCTCACAATTTGTCGCTACTTCGGTAATGAACACATTTCATTTCCTGTAAGTCCCTCACAATAAAAGTCCCCCGTCGATGTTACGTAAAAGCTTTTATTGTGACGCAGCAAAATAAAGTAAAGTTGGGTTTTCATCTGCAGTAACTTAACACACCTCTCGCAGAGCTGACAGTGAACATCAAACAGTAAAAAAAGCAGGTATCTAAAATATAGAGACACTGGAGAGAAACTAACTCCAAACCACAGAGATTCAGTTAGAAGCTACAAAAGTACTCAGAGCTGAACACAGAAGCTTTTAAAACTGCACAGACAGGCAACAGGCGTGTTTGAGGTGTCTTCTCAGTATCGTCTGACTTTGTATTTTGTTTCTTTGCTCCGCTCGACTTTTAAAAGCCATGCAAATCCGGTATGGTGTGATGGCTACACATCAGTACGGACTTAAAATGGTGTTAGATTTAGGCAGATATGTGGGTCTTTAGTGCTTGATTAGGGAAAATCGAACTCCACTCCGCAGTGTCAGACTGAAGATGGAAATGGAGTGCAACGAGTTGACAATTCTCTCTGACTTCAGGCAATAGTTTCGTCACTTAACGCTATGTTTTGGCCAACAAAGTAATAGCTATACACTAGGGTGGTGATACATGGGTATTGGAAAGTTTTGGGGGTTCGGCATCAGAAGACTGCATGCAATGCGCATGGTACAAGTAGGCACTGCTGGCAAAGCTCTGTGAGCAGGAGAACTCAGCTTTCTCGGTCAATGTAGCAGACACTGAGGAATTTATTGTTTCAATTAACTACATTTACCATCAACACTGATTGGACGCCTGCATAAAAGATGGCTACGACTCCCCATAATACTGAGTATCTGCTAACCAAATCCAATCCAAGTTGTGTTGTCCAAGTTTGTTTTTTTTCTGCATACTGAGGCAAATTTAAATTAGAACAACAAAATAGCCCTACTTTCAGAAAACAGAACCTTCATCACAGGCTTCCTTTGCTGGTTTCTATATTATTTGTGTAGTGTGCTGTAGTATTAAGTGTAATATCCGTGCAGTGGAGTGTCAGTGTGGATCTGCTGTGGCAGGAAGCTCTGGACACGAGTCAGAGAGTGTTGCTTTATCCCTAACGTGAACTAAATACTGAAATTCAGGTGCAGTTTTTGGACCAACAGCAGCACCTGAGAGCTCTGGTTCACTTAGAAAATGTCACAGAAATAGCTACAAAGCGATTACAACTAGAAACAGCCATAGTTTTTGAACCATCACCTGCAAACATCACTGAAAGAAGCGCAAAAGGACTACACAGCTACATTCTTTGAAGTCGCTATGCATCCTCTTTGAGTATGGAGTATGGCTTCTATGTTGGAGGTGTGGGGGGCGTTTTACACGCCCATGTTTATAAGGAGAACGTTATTTGTAACAGATGGTATCTTCATGTTTCTCACACAACACTCTTTCATGACAGAAAATGACAGAAGTCCCAACAAACAGTGGAACTAAAACCAAAAATACCAATTTCCCTTTAAACTCAGAAACAAAAAATATTGATGTAATATTGAAGAAGCAGAGAACTATTCAAATACAGCACACACACACATAACACACTTTCCAGCAAAACTCAGAGGCAGCCAGCAAATCCAATCTCTCCTGGGGTTGCGCTCCACTCACCCTGCGAACTCGATATACTTGTAGATAGAGCCGGCAATAACCATGGCGACGATGGCGTAGTACCAGGAGCAGAGGAACATGAGAGTGAGACACAAGCTCATCCCCAGGAATGACAGCGCCCTGCAGTGATAGATGGAGAGACACATTTAAAATGGATTTAAAGTACACAACACTTCAGCTGCTATTTGTCGCAGTAGCTGCTGAACTGACCAGTGGTAGAACTTGAAGCGGGGTCTCCAGTTTGGAGTCCTCAGCAGCGTCTGCAGAGCACAGGCCAAGTTCACAAACATGTAGCACATCAGGAAAAACCTGCAGGACACACACACACACACACACGGAAACTCAATTAAAAGCTAAAATTCACAGCTCCTCTTATGTCTCGTGACATAATAGAGTGATTTCACCCTGATTGCAGCCCATTGAGTATGTTATCTTAATAGCTGTCACATTCCCTGGTATTTATATGTATTACTGGAGCAGAAAAGCAGCCTGCCCTTTTGTGCGATGAGCTAAATCCTGAGCCCATAAAATTTGGCATTTGCATCGTTTAAGGAATAGCAGGGGGACTGGCTGCTCTGAAATCTCCCACTGTTGGTTTTTCAAAAATGGCAGTAAATTAGAGAGTTCAGTTCTCACATGGAGAGGATGGGAGCCACTGCATCCAGGGAAGCGATGAGGATGCCGCTCTCGCAGATACAAGCTGTCAGCAGGAGGGACCATGTGGGTTCTCCATTGGCCTTTCCATGGCCAAAGATCTGCGGGGATAACACAGAAACATGATAACACCACTGTTGTTGTTGTTGGAGTGTGTCTGCTTGGAGTGCTGTTTGTCCCAGTTTGTAAAATCATTAGAGAGGAAAGGAACAGTGTGAACAAGTAGGCAGACTGACCCGCAGGGCGGGCACGATGCCGTCCTTGGCGATGGCCTGCATGAGACGAGGAGCTCCTGTCAGACTCTGGAGACCCGCCCCGCACGTGGAGAAGAAGGAGCCAATCACGATCACCCATGGTGACGGCCAAGCCAACGTGCCAATCACCAAATTCCCGTGGACTCCCTCTCCGAATCTGAAGGAGATGGGAGAAGGTAGCTTGCCATTTCAACACATGAAATCTGTTTTTATTGTATTATTAACAGTAAGCATATTATGAAAATAATAACTTATTTTTTGGGGGTTGTTTTTTTTTCTTCTTCAGCGAACAAAAGATGGACTTACTTGTCCTGGAGGACCACACCCTCGATGCAGGCACCGAACAGAATCACACTGGACATGTCTGAGCAGTTCAGATCAGGAAAGTAAAGATATTTCACAGACAGGTGTCATGTTTTTAAAATGGTGGATATTTGTTTAACCAGTATGAATGTTCTGCAGAAGAGACCTGTTTGTGATTGAGAAAATATGATTACAACAATCATAAACCTATCCCTTTGACAATGCACTTAATAATGTGATAAACCAATCAACTGCATTTGCTGAAAAAAGACATCAATCGATTTTGTTTAGGATAATATCTCAGAGATCAGTGACATTGTAACTAATATCCTTTTGCTTTATTAACTTGCGATTGCATAGGCAGCCCACTGATGCGATTAGACGTCCTAATCAAATTTGTTTAGACCCCAAGCCGATTACTCCGAGATGCATGGGAGACATTCAAGATGGCTGCTCCAGAGGTCCTGTAATCACATCTGTACATGTGTAGCAGCCAAATATTGTTAAACACACCACTTTTTTAAATGCTCAGTAGTTTTTTGTTTTACATTACTCTGTGCTGTAACTGTGTCAGCAAATTTAACATGTTTTCAATAATTTCACAGCAAAGGAAATTCAATATTCAATAAAATACTAACATGTCAGAGGACTCTGATGTCTCTCAGGGCAAAACATTAACTCATTCTGATTCAGTCGCCATGCCACCATGATTTAGGAAGAGTCAACGTCAGGTGCTAAAAACGATACAGACAATAAGAAAAACAATACAACAAGCCTCCCACACCTCATGAGAGAGATTTCCAGCCAACCTCAGATAGTTCAGGCCTATCACAACTGCTTAATATGACGATGACTAACAACTTGCAGAGCCTTTGTGCTTTACAAAATACACAATGACATCATTTTTGGCTCTCACACCCTCATGCTGGGAACATTACAGTGAACACAAACCTAGCTCAGTAACAAGGAGCGCCGTTGAGGCATTTTTTGAAAACAACCCAAATAACAACAGCTGATGTGAAACTTTCTGTTGAAGTACTATTTTCAAACTTTGGTGGCAAAAACACACACCATCACAAGTCATCTCTGCACACTGTGTTTACATCTGTCCATCGCTGAACATTATGTCATCACGTTTGGTTGCTCCGATTGGTTTTCGGTCTATCCAATTGTGTCCACGGCTGTTGATAACACCCCTTTGGAAATCAAAGATGAACTGAGAGGTTCCAGACTAATTTGCATTTGCAATTTGGTCTGACAATGTCAGGCAAGCAGTTATGGCCTTTCACAGTTTAAAACGTTGACCTTTAATTATGGTGCTCCCTGCAGGTCAGTGTGTTTTTGCCACAGCAGAGCAAAGCACCATCATCGCTTCAAGTCCTGTCAACATCGGACCAGTGGTGTCTGACATATCACTGAGCTTAAAATACAATGTGAGTGGATATCAAGCTGGAATACTTCCAAAACTTTTAGACGTCGAGTATAAACAAAATCATAATTAGGATTTGTGTAACAAACAATCCTGGGGAGTACATCTAACTTACAGTGTCCTTTCTGGACTGATCAGTAGCTTTTAAAATACATAATCTTCAACTGATATGACTTAACTATGACTGGCATTATTTTAAAAGTTTATATAGTGTAGAAAACAAAAATATTTTTGTAATTTTTCTGTGCAGTGACCCCTGTTATCCTGCAGGGGACAGTATAAGCGGATACAGACTAAGGAGGTGGTGGTGATGGCTGCAATGGTCCCAATGGGGATCGACTTCTGAGCATCACGCAGATCTCCGGAGCGGTTGGAGCCAGCCATGATCCCTGAGCAGATAGTCGGGAAGCAAACATTAACAAGGTCAGAGATCTACACACTTACAAACACAGTATATAAATATAAATAAATCATACACACGCATGACAGAAGCTTCTGACTCCCAACAGTAAAACCCTTCAGCCTCCAAATTAATGAATAATTCATCACATATAAATCCCGATTTTCACACAATCAGTAAAAAGATAAAAAAATAAAGGTTCTCACCTGTCACAGAGGGGAAATAGATGCCGACCAACAATGTAAAGAAGCTGGTGATGTCAGCCAACACGTAGCGGTTTGAGTTGGTCAGAGGGTCGTCCTGGTCTTCCACTGACTCCATTAGCTTTCTGGCGATCAGATCCCCCTTTTCATAGTAGTTCCCAAATAAGTTCTCTAGATGGGTGAGAGGGACGTAGGGAAGAAAAGAGTAGAAAGGGTGGAGTGAATGTTTCATGTAAACCAGGTTTAAAAAAGGACAAGAACTCCCATATTTGGACACTAGGCTCCAAAAGGCTCTTCTGTCCTGGAAGAGGGATCCCTCCTCAGTTGCTCTTCCTGAGGTTTCTACCATTTTTCCCCTGTTAAAGGGGTTTTTTGGGGAGTTTTTCCTTATTTGCTGTGAGGGTCCAAGGACAGAGAGATGTTGTATGCTGTAAAGCCCTCTGAAGCAAATTGTGATTTGTGATACTGGGCTTTATTAATAAAATTGAATTGAACTGAAAAGGCCTGAGCAAACATTCAAATTCACATGTAGTACATGCTGTCTCTGCCTTAAACCTAAAGCTTGAACTGTCCCTTTTTAGGAATAGTCCCCAGAACACAAAAACATGGCATTCAGATCACGAGTATAACCTTTGGTGAGGCTGATTACATTGCAGTCATAAAATGGCATCTTCTGAACATATAAGAACGCTAAAAGTTTTTCACCCCAGTGCAAGTTTTCACGATTTATTGTTTTACAGCATCAAAGAATCAGTTTCACATGACTTTTTTATTTGACACTAATCAACAGAAAAAAGACCCTTTATGGACAAGGTGAAAACAGATTTCTACACAATCTATAAGCACATATTTGCACAAGTATCCATTCCCTTTGATAGGACACAGTTATTACTGGTGAAGCCAGTTGGTTTTTAGAAGTCTCTGACAAACTGTGACATTTAAAAGTCTTTTTGTTTAAATAATAAAACATAAAAACTTCCAAGTGGGGTGAATACTTTTATACAAGCACTATACCAACCATGGGCTCTGATTTTCAGCGCAGGGCTTCCTGTTAGCCCTGTAACAACTACTAGAGAGAAATGAGGTTAAGCTAGCCCTGGGCTCTCTGTAGCCTGGGGTTTCAGGTAGCCCTGGGCTGACAAATGGAAGTGCTGCGGCAGTCGGGGTGTGTTACTTTCTTCTGCTTTGACTTCATCATTTTCTACATTTCCTGGAAAGACTTTCAGACTCTTTAAATGGCATGATACATATTTATATTTCTTTTAATGTATTAGACATACACAAAACAGCTGAATCTACTTTAGCGAAGTCAGTGTATCTATGTGGTCAGCACAAAATCTGTCTGAGACAGCCTTCCTTTAAAATTTCATTATTTTCTCTTTATGTCCCCGTGAGAAAATTCTGCAGCCACTTATATTGAAGATATCATGTATCCACATTTGGTGACAAATGTTTGTACATCAGAAAATCACTCAGAAATACAAAGCACACAGTCATAAGCTGTTTTAAGACAACCTTTGCACAACAGTACAGGGGAGACCGCCAACACCACCACACGATCAGTGACTCAGCAACATATTAAGACGACAGACAGAAAGACATTTTTGTGTACTGTACATAGCAGTGTGTGTGTCTGTGTGCTCTCTGTATGAAACTGATTTAAAGCAGATGGACCAACCTGCCAGGATTCCACTGGTGACCCCCGGGATGCCCTGGACCTCAGACACATTGTTGGCTGTGAAGTACTTGTCGCAGGTAGCGTTGAGGAAAGGTGAGTCACAGAACATGCGCCACAGCTGGGTGGTGACTGTCCCATTAGCTGTCTCAAGGGTCTTGGCACACACATCGAAGGTCTTCCACACCAAAGTGCGGTTACCCAAGACACACACTCTGGAGAAAAGAAAAGCATTAGCATTTAGTTTCGACTTCATGTATAATACAAGAAGAACAATATTCAATCACAAAATGAGTGCCACATTGTGGCTGTTCAATCATGGCAAAAATCATCATCACAGTTATTTTGGTCAATACTGAAATGACAATTATTTAACAAGATTTCTCGTGAGCTTTAAAAAGGTTAAGCATTTACTGAACTTAAAAAAAAAAAAAAAAGTCTTGGTAACAATGAATTTTCTTAAACTATGATTATAATTAAACAAAAAATAGGCTCAGGGAGACCGAAACATGCCTCAGCCTGGCTGACAGTGAGTCTGGACTTTCAGGGACGGGTGAAAGCGCAGTTTTGTAAGCTGGATTTTTAACACAAGGCAAAATGAGAGCATTATTGCAAAACAGAATGCACAATAATTGTTTTACACAATTTGATCTGATTCCATTTAATTTGATTAATTTGACCGCTTGTGGTTCAACAGGTCTACAGATGTAAATACTCTAGTGAAAAGTAAATACAATCACTTAAATAGCAAAAAACAAACAAATAAATAAAATAAAATAATAAAAAAGTCATTTGTTCTAAGCTTTATTGTTAAACTATTTAATTAACTATTAAATTATTCTCCCCAGGAATGGTTGATTTAGTAATTTTTGCAGGTCAGAACACATCCAGACATCTCAGCTACACAAGAGTTAAAAAGGGTTTAAAAGTAGACGTCTATGCTAAATAAAACCGGTGATTCATCAGCTGAATCGATGACTATATTTCAGTGTGAAGCAAGTTCAGCTCAGTTTTAAGCAAGCGCCAAACTCCAAGGCTTAAAATGAAGTCAACATTCAAGTGCCAAAACCTGCAGTTCCTCTAATGGCCACTTGAGGCTGGCTCCAAAAACGAGTCAATCCCCATAGACCCTCACGTTAAAATGCCCAACTTTACAGCAGAAATAAACACGTTTACAGCCTGGTACAAAAAACGGTTTTAGTCCTTATAGCTAAGTTTAACACTTACAACAACTGCACAGGGGCTGAACCTTTTTATAACTCATCTGTTTACATTTTATTAAGGTCAATTTTGAAGTGCTGTTTCCTGCAGTAGAATGACTGACTAATGGACATCTACTTGAACTTGCAGGAGCATGCTATTGGCATGCTGACTGCAGGAATGTCCACGAGACCTGTTGCCCGTGAACTGAATGTTCATTTCACTACCATAAGACATCTCTAATATTGTTTCCATTAATTTGGCGGCACATCCAACCAGCATTACAACCGCAGACCATGTGTAACCAGAACTGGTGTCTTTCTCAACAAATCCTATGAGACCAGCCACCTGAGCAGCAAATGCAACAGTAGGTTCAGTAGAGAAACTGTCTCAGGGAGCTCATCTACATGCTTGTTGTCCTCACCAGGGTCTAAACCTGACAACAGTTGGTCACTGCAGTTGACTTGTGCCATTGTGAGGAACTGTTGGATGTATTGCCAAATTCACAGACAACTTCGAAGATGGCTTATTGGAGCTAAATGAATATTCAGCTTACAGTTAGCGGCTCTTGTGGACATTCCTGCAGTCAGCATGCCAACGGCACACTCCCTCAAAACTGGTGACATCTGTGTCATTGAGTTGTGTGACCAAACTGCACATTTTAGAGCGGCCTTCAACTGTGACCGTTCCTAGGCACACCTGTGTAGTAATGATGCTGTTTAATCAGCCACGCCATGCCATGCCACACCTGTCAGGTGGATGGATTATCTTGGGAAAGGAGAAGTGCTCACCAACAAATTTGTGACCAAACTTAGAGAGAAATGAGTCTTTAATGTGCACAGAAAAGTCTCAGATCCTTAAATTAAACCTGTGAAAAATGGAAGCAAAAACAAAAGTGTTGTTTAAATTTTTGTTCAGTGTATTTCTGTGCAGCCAAGGACAATAAAAAGTGACCTCCTTTTGAAATATGAATCCTAGAATAAATGCTTCGTAATGTATGGGCTAATACCTCATAAAAACACCAACAGCTGCTGAGCCGAACGGGCCCGAGATACGACGGGGTCAAACAGGTTGCTGACGAGTGTACACAGGAACCCCAAAAGTGAATAAACAACAGAATCCTAGAAACAATGTAACCTGATCTTAATGTTACAGTACCATCTGCTGGCATTGTGAACTCTGAGGGTGGCACATTCTGTGGGTGACCCTCCTGACCGTGATCAATCACACTCCCTTTCTACACATGTTCATCAAAGCTCCTGGAGTTCCTGATCCCAGAGGCCCGGGATATTTGCGTGAATGTAACCAGTTACTTCATCTTGGTTAGAAGTCAACAAACAGCTCTTATTTTAAGTGTGTCAGGTGAATGCATCAGGTGTGAGCGTCTGGTGGAGATCCAGGTGGTGTCTGCAGAGTGCCCTGCACCTGCTGCCTGTCCTCACTCACCCATCGGGGGGCAGATTCCCAGGATGCCAGAGGGCAGCTGCTGACAGGCACTACTTTGGATAGTCCCCTTGCTTCTATCTGCCTCCCCTGCATGGGGCCTCCTGGGGTCAGCTGCTAAGGGCATTCAAAGATGTCGGTGGGGGTGGCGGAGGTCAAGGAGTTGGCAAGGAAGGGGGGACTACAGTCATGGGTGGGTTGCATGCCTTCAGCAGGAGGTGAGCGTCCCGGTTTTACAATTATACTCCCCGATAATCACTTTCACAATCCGAAGGCAGCTCGGAGCTCATGCTCAGGAGGTCTCTGGTGATCACGTTACCTCCGCTGTGTGTGCCCTCCACAACCCCGACCCTGACCCCTCCACCCACCTCGGCCAGACCTCTCTACTCCACCTGCCGTCCGAAAACCTGACCCTATGTTAGCAGATGTAGTGAAAACAGAGCCGGTCAATACCTAATTCTGAAAACTTTTTTAATATCACTACTGTATTCCAAAAACATTTTACTTTTATATTTACACCGTCTCTTGTGAGGCATTGATCATTTTTAGCTAAGTACACACTTTACGAGTACACAGATTTAATCCAGCCAAAGGTGGTTTATTTTGGAAAGGACTCTATTTTAAACTCGAAGGTAGACGTGCAGGTTTTATACACTGGTTAGTATATAAAACCTCTCCCTTCCGAAATAAGCCCCACTCCCACATCCTGTTTCATGACGAAGCATGTCTAACTACATTAAAAAATTACCATCCAAAGCCATTTCCCAAGACCTTAAAGAATATTTCATTTCTGCTTTGTAAGTATTTTCCAGTATGGAGTCAGCGCAGGCTAAATTAATCGAGCGGTCAATCAATGGGTTAAAAAATGGGTTTTAAAGTCTTAATTGTGCCACAGAGAAATGCTAAATCCTTGCAAAGCCCCACTAAAGAGTCCACAGAGATACATTTCTTAAGTGTTTGCACACACAGACACATAACACCAGCAAGAAAAACCCTGATGTTCCTCTTATTTTTGGCTGATATGGTTATATAAATCCAGACAGCCGAGTGAGGTATTTTAGCGTTGGTATACAGTGTGGTGCGAAGGGAGCCTGGGTGGTGAAGACCAAAGTATTTACAACTCTATCGCTGTATTTAAAACTCTGAGGAACATGTCATTCCTGTATTCCGGGCCGGGTTACATCCGAGGGCAGCAGCCAGCGAGCTGCAGAAGTACACTGGACACACACACACACATGCACACGGTTAAATCTGGCCTCTTGTTCCAGCTGGTGCAGCTATATAATAAATAATGTACACATGAATGGTACAATGTGTTTTGTATGTTCAGCGCTGTGTCTGTAAAATGGTTGAATTAGTTTTCAGAGATATAAAGGCTCCTTAGAGTGACTTCAACAACTTTACTGTCATGAAACATGGGTGCAGATTTCAGTGGGGGGACGTAGGGGTCACATCCCCCTTAATATTTAGAAGATGGGCATTTGAGCTCCCCAATAAAAACATGAAAGTAGCAGAGGACTCTGATTTTGACCAAATTAAAGACAATTACACCATAAACTGATGCAGAACAGGCACAAATTGGTGCATAAACATTTGCCACAACACACTAAATTAAGTATTTGATGTAGGGATGTCAATGATTAACTGCAGAGAATATTTTTGAGCGGTTATTCATGTCAGTATATAAGTAAATTTTGCTATTCCTCAGTTTACTGCACTGCGCACCAACTGGGGCTTGTGGGAACTAGTTAGCAGCTTCATTTGTTCGGTGATTACTCCTAGCAACGGCATCCCAACCCAACAATGTTGTTGTGGAAACATTGTGGCTAACCTTTCAGCCTCCTCCCAGGTCGCTGTGGTTAATAAGCTGCTCAGTTTAGAGGTGCAATACCCCTTCAGCATTGGTAACATTGTTAGCACTGTTAGCAGTCAGTACATTTACATGCATGGATAAGTCAAGCTATAGCTACAGCTCGACTAGCCCATTTAATTAGGCTACTCTACTTGTCCCAGTACAGGAGCACTAGAGGGGAATCGATTTATTGACCGAAGTATGTCCGACTCCTCTACAATAGGTGGCGATATGTCCCCTTTCGGCTTGTTAGTATTGGACCCTTTTGTACCGTGTTGGACAACTTTACAGCACTCTACATTTCGTCTGTCCAAAAATGCACAGCTCTGGATGTAGATTTCGCCATGTTGTTATCGGCTTCTTCTTCTGTTACGCATTTAATGCTTTAGACTTGTGGGTCAAAGCCCGGGGCGGACACTGTGGAGCAGGCGTCAAGCGCCTTGACCAGTTTGGGTCTAACTGACTGCATGACATTGAGAAATTTGATTTAGTACAATTTCAGGACTAATATGTTAACGTGTATTTTCGAAGTCTGGTTTTAGTTGGACTAAAACAAGAAATCGATTTTCTTTAATGTCATGTAAATGTACTGATGGTCAGCACAAGTAGTGGTGCTAACACAATTAGCAGTGCTAAATGGGTTATGCAGCTCAAATTTAAGCTGCTGACTCAAAGGGGCAACCTGGTGGCTACCATGCTTGCGCAACAACACTGTCCCACCATTGAGACAGTGCTACTAGCATTAATTGCCGACTGAGTGGCACGGCTAGCTAGCGTCTATCCAACTCTGGTGATGCGCAGTGCAGAGCAACCAAGGCTAATGTTAGCTAACCAGTGGAGACCAGAGGGTGGGCAGCGGGCGCTATGTTTCTGTATGTTAACGCAGCAAAACCAACAGAAAATAACATAAAAGGCAAAACATTTACATCACAAACATTAAAATTTCACCACCTCTAAATGAAAAGTGCTTTTAAATGTGGTGCTAAAGCTCACTGAGTTAATGAAGTGTCGGGCTAAAGGAAAGGCCTCTGTATTTTATGTCATTTTGCATCCTTTCTTAAAAATGACATCCCTAGTTTGATGCTCAAAATTTTATGTGTCCCCCCTGCTGCTGAAACAAAACCTCCGCCCTCGGTCCTCACAGACACACAACTGAAGAGATCCACAGTAATTTTTTCACTATTAACATCCAGCCTCTCCCATTTGGAGTTATGTCATGCTTTCCACCGCTCCTCCAAACCTCCCCACACTCAGAATGACAAGTGAAATGTCAGGCTGCAGCGAACAAGGCCAGAGTTTAAACTCTGCCACCCAATTAATTGACACACACTCTAAACACAGCCAACATACAGTATGAGAAACTTGGAGGTCGGCCTTGTTTCAGACGCTGGGAATTCAACAGCTTTTCACCGTCAGCACATGACAAATGTGAATTTATTTTCTTTAAGTTTTTCTGTTTCTTAATGGTCTGGTTGGGTCAACAAATCCAAACGGGTAGCGTTAATGTAGGAAAAAAATGCTAATCACTAATGGAGAAAAAAAAAGGCATTCATGGAATTTAAACACAGCTCGTATTATTATTCCATACATTTACATCTGGATCCTGACTTGTAGTAAGAGAAAGAAAGTCGAGCTGCCACACAGGCCGCTGTAACGGCACAGAAATACGGATCAGGAAATCCAGATCCTATCGACACCGCCGCTTTCTAACACAAATCCCCACTGGGTCACTACTTTTATGATCAAGAGCCATTTTTTATTACCATTACAGAACGTCCTTTCAAATAAGGCCAGTTTCATGAAGAGGGAAACCCCTAATTTAATGTGATTCTTCAGTTTTTCTAGCCGAGCACACTCTTTTCATTTGCCTTCTCGTGGTTTCAAGTATCACATACATGAAGGAAAACATATAAGGAGAAGCCACTGACTCAACTTTACACAAAAGATTTTCTGATACATAATCTGCCGTACACCTTTTTATTTCCTGGACCTCAAAGTCGTGGGCTGTTTAAGCCACACGAAAAGCCTGGGTGTGTGTGTGTGCATTTATTCCTCCACTGAATACGGCTGTGTTTGTTTGTGTCTAGATAAATATGCGTGTGGCGGAGTTGGCGGCACATTGCCCCTGTGTTTAACGGGTCACACATGTTTTTATGAAGGATAATTAACCCATTAAGGGATCTGGTGGAGGCTAATCCGACCGGTCTGCAGACATCAAACAGGGACTGCGGCTGGGTCTAGACAGGTGAAAGCCGGGCGTTCGGTAACCCAAGTAGGCCCAAAACATAATACTGACTCCTCTGCAGCATGGACCTCTGCTTTAGTTCACAGTGTTTGTGCTTGACCTCCTTGTTCACTCCGAGTGTCCATTTCCACAACAAAAGCCTAACAGGTTGTATGTGATTATACGGATACACTGCTGAGAAATGTGCAGTGAAATGTAACACTGACTGACGGGGCGATTGGGCCGGGTGTTGGTTTCCTGCTCAACAAAAGGTCCGAGTTTACTGAGAGTCTCCGGCGAGAAAAAGCGAGAATGACATTTTATTAAGGGAGCTAAAGTTGTGTTTTTAGTTCAAAGTACAGCACCCCAGAAGAAAAGTCAAAGTCGTTACCAAGATTTGAATAAATGCAGATGGTGAGGCAGAATTTCACCCAACTTTTTCGAGGTCTTAGGACACATAAAAGTGAAGTTTAAAGCTACCAATGTTTCATGCTCTGACAGCCGTGGTGCTGTCAGAACGGGAAATTTTATCCCTCTCAATAAATCACAGATTTTTGCATCATAGCTTTGGGTGTGATGGAAATTCCCACAACAAGCCAGACGAGTATAATTCTGAGAGAGCTGGAAAAAAAGGAAGGAGATGTTGCCACGTCACATTAAGAGTTTAGAGGTGTTACAGTACACATTCCCATCGGGACACGGAGACGGGTGATTCATGCCGAGGACACATATCAGCCCCGACAATAAACAAAGAGTCTCCAGAGACGGAAGCTTCTGCGTTTTAAGTATTCACTGCTGCTAATGAAAGGAATCGCATAATTCAAGCAAATTGGACACGGTGATTAGTCACAGAAAATCTGTCCTTGTTTTGCACAAACACCAACAGATTGTTTTTTATTTTAAAGGACGGCATTACTGAGTATTCAACATGTACTGGGAAGCAACGAGCTGCTTCTTAGCATGCGGAGTTTGTTCTTGACACAAATTATGATGTGTCAGATGAGTTTTAAACGTTCGTGCAACCTTGAAATCTTTATTGGTACAGTAACTCTGGCTCCGTGGCACTGACGCTGCGGCCATCTTTGACGAGGGGCCGGTTCAGCCTTATTTCCTGGTCTCGACAAGCACTTCTGAAGTGCACACAAACACCTCCGCAGTACACGACCTCGAGCCAGCGACTTCAAATGAACGCGACTCAATCAAAAGCTTCCACAAAAACACAAAAGCCGTCAACAGGAAGACTCTCAGGCGTTGTCGAGGAGAGCTGACGAGATGAACTCCTGCAGAGCGGGCCGCGCTGTTGTAACAGTTATTTATTCCTCTTTTCATTTCAAGGGTGCTTCTGTTTTAAAATGGACAGCATTAAGGGGAACCGGCACTAAGGTCCGTCCTTGGAGGCACGGTCCAAATTCCAGAGAATCTTGGCAACTCCTCGGGATAGATGGGACCCTCATGGATATAAAACCCCACAATGGATGAATAGGTAAACAGAAGGGTGTGAAAGAGTGATGGCGAAAAGAGAATGTTCACTCTCAGAGAGGCACAAAGAGGGAGGTGTGTGAGCGGGAGATGGGAGAGAGCCAGAGTGTTTGGGGGTGGTGGGGAGAGGGGGCGAGGAGCGAGGAGGGTCTGGAGGGAGTTGTCAGTTAGGGAGAGTAAAAGTTTTGTCTCCGGGCTTTTAGAGGGTGCTGTGTGTAGTGTTAACTCAATCAAAAGGTGAATTATACCTCCCGAGACACTCAGGTAACCTTTCATTATGGCCCTAATCCTTCTTAATAACAGAGCTGCAATGTCGGCAATGCCCCATTAGACAGAGAACCACTGAGAGGGAGAGCCATTATTCCCCACAGGCCCTGTGGAAATGTGAACACACAGCGCTCACTCACACACACTCGCAGTGACAGATGAAATCAATCACAAATTCAAGTTGAGCGAGGAAAAACGCAGCCCTCCACACGGAGATAGAGACAGCGAAGGGGAGTCAGTGTGTGTTTATGTGGGAGCAGAGTTTCTCCAAAGTTTCACTTTTGTCAGGCGAGGCTATAAAAGCAAATTCAGACTAAAACCTCTTTGGAATA
>JAPZEB010000014.1:7018543-7034533 GCA_029783705.1 Chaetodon striatus | reverse complement strand
TTTATTGGGTTTTTTTGTTTTGGTTTTTTTTTTACAATATTTTTGTTGAAGTTTCAAGTGCATATCAGACTTTAAATGCTGCTGAACACATGACAGCAACTCAGTCAAAAGTTAACAACTAAAATAACATCTAAAATAAATAAAGTGCCTCTGAAATGTGTGGTACATTGAACCTTGCAGATTATCTGACAGAAATGATAGCAGTCCACTTTAATCGTTTAAACGATTAATCGCACGCACTCCTAGTAAAAGAGACATCTGTAAATCAGTGGAAAGATTTTTTCGAGTGTCAGAACCCCCACAAAATGATTTGTTTCACCGTCGGGATTTAATCCATTTGAGCCACAAGATTAAATCATTTAATCTCGTAAGCGGAGTGTTAAACTGGAAGCTAGCCACTTGGTGCTGGATAACCCAATGGTACATTTCGACAACAGATTTCGAAATTACGAATGGTCCAGTTTGTGTCAGAGTGCGCTCAGACACTCAGAATAAGTATTTCTGGATGCATCACTCACATCATCTTCCACCATTGCCTATAACAAGCCAACAGAACTTGCTAGCTAGCTTTAGCTAATGTCTGTGGAATTTTTTTTGCCTCCAGCTAAGTCCCGCCCACTAAAAAACATCATACTGTTCACTAACAGTAAAAGGGTCTATTACAACTTGGAACTTAAGTCTCCATTAAGAATCCTAATTTGGACAGATCTTGAAATGCTAACGTATCTTTGTAGTACTGTTACCACGTTATCAGATATCAGCAGTTACATTGGAGAATAAAATGTTAATATTACCTCTTGAAATAATGCCTGAACTATTAAATAAGACCCAGGTTGTAATAAAAAACGCAATTATCATTAGTTAACATGCTGGACGTCCTCATACACAGTGTCCGATGTTCACAACAAACCAATATAATTATGTGAAGCACACACAGCCAACATTTAAATTGTTTAATCATCCTATATAACAGAATTAGAGGCCCACATGGTAAAACAAGTGTTGGGGGATGGATATCTTCGAAGGCAAAGGATGTGTTTTAGTGCACATTTGTGTGTTATGATTTAGATGTGCTGTGTACACCGGGGATATATTTTCTTTGTAGCTTATGTTTACATTGTGCCCTCACGATATAACAGTTTATATTACACTTAAATCAATCTTTATTACTTGCATGAGTGCGCAGCAGTGCGGCAGATGGAACATCTCCAAATGCTGCAATATGGCAACTTCTAGAGATGTCAGCTCTCCCTAAACAAACCTGAAGGCTTCCCACTGGGGCTGCCTCGTGTCATGCACAGCTCTAACTCGTAAATGTCAACCCAAAACGCATCTCCACTCGTCTCCCCTCCTCTCCTCCTCTCGTCTTCTCTAGAGAACCTAATTACAAGTCACGTATCGGGACATAACTTTGATCCAGACACATATTCTTTGCCAAACCGGCGTATTGAGCCGACTAATCCTTGTCATGCTAAATGAGTACCTGCTTTTCTAACCTTTGATCTGTTGGGGTTAGGACACGCACTGGTCCAATTACATTCAAGCTTTTATGAGAGGGCAACAACGTGCTCTTTCAAAACCACCGGGATTTAAGCTTTTTTTTATTACAAAGTGAGGCTTGTTTCTCAGACAGAACCCCAAAGTATTAAGGATTAGACGCGAGGGGAGAAAATTGAGTTGGCCGGTTTTTATTAATGTACAGCCACACTCTGGCTTGTTACATGGTTTAATTCTAACCCCTGGCCCTTGAGGACCCTAAAAACTCACCACAGCCACTGCTAGGATTTCAGCCACGCTGTTTGAGGTTAATGATTTCTTGGCAAGAAGAGAGCAGTTTTGACTGTGAAATTAAGTTGTTAGATACAGCCTGCATAATGGAATTATGCATTGTGTTGTAGAATAATTGAGATTATGCTTCGGTCAGCTCGAAAATCATTTTGAGGTTTGAGGTCTTTGGCGATATGAGCGGTCCAGCATTTCAAAATATGTTGTTAGCAATGGGATACATGTAGAGCTATAATATTAAAGGAAGAGTCTGTGAGATTTAGGGAGAGTTGCTAGTGTCTAGAGGAGAGGATTGCTGATTGCAACCAGCTCAAAGTTTGCTGGTTTGAATTCATCCAGTGTTCATTGATCAGAAGGTTTTTACCGGAAGCTGAATTATCCGCAGAGGTCTCTTCCTCTCCAAAATAAACAGACCAGGGGTCTCATTTTTAAAACAATGTGTAGGATCCACACCAAAAATGTATGTACGGAAAAAAGCCAAAAATGGTGTGCCCCAAATATAAACAATCAGGCTTCCACCTTCATCTGCATCACCAATTTCCTGTCTCCAAAGAGTTCATTAGCATGGGTCAAAGTTTCTCCCGTCAAGTCGGTTTTTGTAGATCACAACTTTTGCGTGGGAGGTAGCATACGCCTCTTTCAGGCCTCATTTTGTGTGTATGCAGTGTTTATAAATCAGACCACAGGTGATTAAAACAGGTAATAATACTGAATAAAACAGTTTCATGTTACAAATCAGTGTTTCTCAGACACTGTTTGGTCCGTCGCAGGGAGGCCACTTGCCCAGCGCCTGCCATGTGTGCTCACATTATTTCTGATCTAGACATTCAGGAGATTTCCACTGGGAGCCGAATTATCCAATTATCCAATAATTATTATTATTGGCATGTCTGAATGGACCGCTTGCCCAACACCACAAACTGTCACACAATGGTTTTAAATCCTACAAATTAGCATCTCATGAATGATGTTACTTCCTTGAAGAGAGGAAAAGAAACATGGTGAGGACAGTTCTTTAAAATGACTCAGAGTTCACACGGTTCTGATCATAAGTCTCCTGGTGGAAAGTCCTGTGTTTTGTGACCGATCCACTACTCCAACCTGACTCCCTCTTAACTGGACAGCTTGCTAATGCTTTCTTCATTACTCCCGTCATGGCATTAGTCACGCAATCGCAGCCTTCCAAAGTATGTGGGATATACATGAATTACTGGTTAATCATTACATGGGACTTGCAGGATTTTTGGTGCATTATTTTTCGTTCGAAAACTACTAATAGTGCATGAGAACAACCTGCCGAGCATCTGCTATGTGTGCTCACGCTATTTGTGATCCAGACGTTTAGGTTTATGCAATTATCTGCGAGGTCCACTCCTTTCCAAAACAAACTGACCTGGTGATTTAAACCAGTAGAAACCCTAAAGCAATTTCACGCTAAAACATTGGTGCTTGAAGTGCCCACTAGCTCACCTTGGAGAGCAGGTGCCCCATGTACAAAGGCTGTATCCTTGCCACACCGACCATGGGTTTGGCCCCCTTGGCCCTTTGCTGCATGTCTCTCCCCTTTCACGCTATGTCTATCCTATCAAATATAGGGCAAAAAAAAATTGTGTTTTTTCGACCCTGCTCATCGTGGACAGGCTTTTAACTATGGCGTACGATGGGAAATCTTGAAAGCATGATCAGCCTAATGTAGAGCCAGTGATTTGCCCGTTCTGGACTACGGTAGAAACACGGCGGTACATCATGGCAATCTCCATAAACAAGGAACCCTTCCTTGTGTAGGTATGAGCAGCTTATTCTAAGGTAGCAAAACACAACAATTCTTAATTTCAGGTGATTTTACGCTAAAGAAAACCCAGTTATTATATTATGTTCCATTTCTGCCCATACACCCCCCTAATCCTACACACTGGACCTTTAAATACCATATCTACCACATGCTTTGATTGCTTCAGCAGACTGTACCATACACACCTCCACGTCTTTGTGTTTTTCTGCAGAAGCAAGCGGCAACAGTTTCAGACCTCTGGTTAGGAGCCCCATGGGAACCCTGAGCTGTAATGGACAGAAAACTGATGAAACCTCCATTCCCTGACAGCTCAGTGTTTAGGCGTCGTATGTTGTGTAAAGGGGCGGATGTGTGTGCGTGTGTGTGTGTGTGTGTGTGTGTGCTGCAAGTGTATGTATAACTGCTCACTGGGGTCTTATAGTCAGACTGGGAGGCACTGATTCTAATAAGAAACCTCTCCATCCTCTCTGTTCACCATTTCAAGCCACCACTGCTTAACTGGTCACATTGGCGGAGATTAAAAAAAAAGAAGCCGAGAAGATCCAAAGGACCAATTTCATTTCAAAACTCAATCCGCCACTGCGTGGGATTTGCATAGCTAATTAGAGGCTGTCTTACCCTCTTTTTCCTCCCCTCCTGTCCCCCCTCTCCTCCTCCTCTGAGCTCGGCTTTGTACTGACAGCAAAGGGAGGCTGAGCCCTGCGCAGAGACCTCTGAACTGAGCTTATCAGGCTAAATGAAACACCATGTTTCTAATGTAAACTATTTTGTAGCACATCCCCGAGCCTCAGTGTCAGCTCAGGCTGCCACTGGTGTTTTTTTTTTCCCACTATAAGTGTGGAGACGTTGGGACTTATGGCTGGCCTAGTTTTACTTTCTAAGCAAAGGGAGGTTGTTGTCCTTTATGGCTTTATTTAGCTTGTGTACGGCTATTCTCCTAGCGTGTTCAATACTGTACGGATTAGTGGTGTACAGTAGATTAGGGTATTTTACTCTCCATCTAGCCACAAAGAGTGATTAGGAGACATGAGAGATGGGTGTTGCGTAGACTTTCAGTTGCAGCAGAGAGTCTTTATCTTTCTCACCCTCGGAGAAATTTCAAACTTGTAGCGACCATTTTTCTTTGCTCCCTCTCGCTGTTTTCCTCTCTTCCTTTGTCTCTGTCTCAATCAGTCATCCTGTCTCCCGCTCCTCCTCCTCTCCTCTCATATCTCAGCGCCCGTGCACATCGGAGAGGGGGTATTAAAACCCAAGGAGTCACTGGAGGCAGGTTAAATCAGCATACGCGATGAAATGCATTGTTCTTTCTCAATGACTGAGTAATAACGAGGGGCGGGTAAAGACGGAGAAATTGAGACGGACACAGAAAGTGATGAGGAGAAAAACCGCAGTAATATGCAACCGCGTGTAATACCGAGAAGTCAAATGGGTATCACTCCTTATAAGGCATTTATTTCTGCAAAGCTTTACACGTAATTACCCCTAAGTGCTCTTTGGGGCGGACGTGAGGCAGGGGTCTCATAATCATAATAGAAATAATACCAGTCTGATGCATATGTAAATGATCAGAGAGGAGAATGATATTTTGGACTGAGTGGAAACGGATAATGAGGGTTCAGGAGTTCAGTGGGAGCATTAGAAAATAAAAATGTCTGTGTGCTTACACTGCAGCTATTCCACATGAACGATGGCTTTTCTTATTGATTCTCAATATTGCGTTCTTGTCCAATGACGTTTTAATGATTGGAGGATTAGATGAAGATAAATATTTACTTTAATCTATTTCTGCGTGTTAACAAAAATCAGGCACGAGTTGCGGAGCCGCTGTGAGTGTCTCTATCATGGTTATCACCCATAATGAATGTCAGCAATGGCTGCTTTAAAGGGATCCTATTGTGCTTGTTTGCATTTCCTGTCATAGTGTTACAGTAAAGGGTTTTCATATTAGAGGTACTGTTCTGAACGCACCATTTCCAGCAGTTTTTTCAGTACACTGTGATGTCATAGTGTGCCACATTTCTATATATGGTCATCTGCTCCTGGCACCTACACTGCTACATGTAGCTACATGCTAACATCAACAACAACATGTCATCTGGATTTTGGATCAGATAGTGGCAACACATTCTCACTCTGATCTCGTCACATATCGTCATTTGGTCATGGACTTTCCACGTCCAGATATGATGAGGTACCCTGGGTGCGTTGGTTGTTGATGTTCTGGGACGCCGTGTCAAGTTCTGCTTGTTACTTTGTCTTCTTTCGAAATACACTTCAGTTTTCACAGGAAGTTTACCATTTACATACAGACTCTTTCAAAGTAAAAAACTACCTTGGCACAACAACGCGAATTGACCTTTTTTTTTTTGCTTCAACAACAAATGCACATGGTTGGGTTGAAAAAAAATAACAGGGTTTGGCTTTAGAATCTTACGCAACACGAACACCAGCCTCCGGGGTGAAAGTCAGAGTTTATTTGACCCATCCAGCACCCCTCTCACCAACCTTAACTTTGGTTCTTGTCCAGCCACGCTTCCCCCTTACACCACCAAACGCCGTGAAACTGTAACAGCGACTGACCGCATATCATGCCAACATTAAAGGACAACTTTGTTTATTGGTGTGTGACGCTGCAAGTCACTGCCCAAGCGTCAGATTTCAATGACTTCGGAGTGAGACCTGGTTGATAGTGGAAAATGTCCAGTTGTGTTCAGAAGCTTTGATTGGTAATTTTTTGTACCATAAAAAGTGCCACTATTCTCTGTTACAGTCATTCCCCAGCCTCAAGCACACTGCTAACATACATATAGCTACATGCTAGCATCAGGGAAACATGTAAACTTGGTTGCTGATGTTAATTTCTACCAGATTTCAGACTACATACCTGCTGGATCATGTCCGGTTGTGTTTAAAAGCTTTTACTGGTGATTTTTTTTTAGTGCCCCAAGTGCCACATTTCTATGTTACAGTCCTTCCTGGCTGCAAGTTTACTGTTAACATACATGTAGCTACATGCTGACATCAAGTAAACATGTGATGTTGGTTGCTGTTGTTGTTAATTTCTCCCCGATTTCGGCTCATATTCCTGCTACAACATGTCTGGTTGTGTTTTGAAAATTTCACTGGTGATTTTTCCAGCTCGTTCTCATTCTGAACTCAACAAATACCGTCACTTTATCAGTGATTTCAGTATCAGACACTAACCCCAAAAGCCACCTTTTGTTGTGGCATCACTTGTTAATGTGGCTAGATGGCACCTGTCGCGACAGTATAATACGTCACAGGATGGTGTCGGTTTGAAACATACTATAGGGACCTGGGATGTCCCTATAGAGTGGACGGGAGGGGAGGTGAATGGGTCCAACAATCCCCACACTTTTACCTGGGAGGCCGGTGTTCACAACCAGTATGAATGTTGAGCCAAACCATCATGTTTTTCTTTCTAAAATTAACTTAAACTGAACGTAAGTCCAGGGTATTGTACTGACGTTGGACAAGACCATATACATCTAGCGAGCAGATTTCCTGTGAGAGCTGAAGTGTATGTAAAAATTGACATGCTGTCCCAGAACGTCACCAACAAACGTGGGATACCTAGCCCGTTATATGTAGACATGAATGACACTGACTAAGAGGTGGTAGTTGATGAGTTGGGATGAGAACACCTTATTGAGTTTGCATGGTAAAAAGTGCAGCTACTCCCCGTTACAGTCATTCCCGGCTGCAAGGACACTGCTACATGTACCTACATGCTAACCTCAGGGAATCTTGATTACCAACACTCTTGAATTTGTCCCCAATTTCGGATTAAAGTTGCGCTGGAACATGTCCAGTTTTGTTTAGAAGCTTTTATTCTGGATTTTTCCCTGTAAAAAGTGCCACTCTTCTCCGTCACGGATGCAAAAGTGCAGAGATATGGAAGACCTGGAAATGCTGACCAATCAGAGCAGACTGGGCTTTTCCTAAAGAGACAGTTTCTAAAACAGAGCATCTCAGCTAGAGGGTGAGTGCAAGTGTTCCAGCATCGACAGTATGAGCGAAAAATGCATGTAAACATGTTTTAGTAGAGGCCTGAAAATGAGCACAGTCTGTCCTCTTTAAGGTCTTTAACTTCAGATCTTTTAGTGCAGGCTTGTTGTCTCCACGTCCGCCCCCCTTCACTTTCCCCTATTCATTTTCACTGTCAGCCTCTCCAGTGCCCGCACTCCCCTCTGAATCTTTTGTGTCGCTGAGAGACTTTACACTGTGTGTTTTCTTAATCATGTGCAAATTAGCCCCTCGTCGCCGATAAAATCCTCAAATCCCCTTCGGCTTCCATCCCCATCGCTTCATCCAGCCGCGAGCAGGGCTTGAGAGTGAGCGCCGCTGGAAAACTCTGCCTCACCCTCGTCATTTATTTTCACTACGCGAGAGGAAAATATGCAGTGTTTGTGTTTGTGGATGTGTTAAAGGCCCACAACGTTTTGGTTGTAAACCCTCGTTCTGTCGAGGCTGTTAATTCCAAGTACAACATCAGTGTCTGTTTTGCTACATGTGTATGTATGTATGCTGCAGCTGAGTTTGTACAGTGGCTGCACGCGGCTATACTGGTTTGTGTGTGGGCCTCCCGTCTCTCTGTCTCACACATCAGAGCTGCTGGTTGTTTCATGGTGAGGCAGATCGGTTGAAATAAATCACAGGCGGTTTTAATCAGAGTGAAACAGCGCAGGCCAGGCCTATAAATGATGGGCCAAACTTAGTTCAACTTCCTCCTCTCCTCTCCCTTCTCCTCCATCTGTCTCCATTCTTTTGCCTGCTCACTCTCTTTTAACAAGCCCTTTATCTTCCCCGCGTTCCCACTATCCCTGTGCCTCCTCCTACCCTCACTATCTCACTTTTTCTCACTCACTATCTCCCTGTGTCCTTGACTGCCGGGCTCCTCCTGTAAACAAGCCGGGGAATCACATTTTGGCATTCCTGAAACAACTCTGGATTTGATTTTACAACCCAATTAAAGTCGAGTAGTAAATCAGCAGGGCAGAGGAGCACTTCCTTATTCTTTCTTTTCTTTCTCTCACTGGGCACCTCTGACAAAATTTAGGACTGCCTTGAGCCACAAACAAATATGTGAACAGGTTAATAGAAATAAAAGCAGAGAACAGGCGACGTCTGATGAGCCTGTTTACAGAGCAGAGACACCGCTGTGGGTGTGCAATCAGAACAGTCGCCTGAGGAAATTGTTGGCATTGTACATTTCTATAGTGACATAATATATATATATCTATATGCTGACTTTGTCATAAGGAGGTGGAGGTGATGGTGGATGGCATGTCACCAAAGCAAGAGGTCTGCCAAGCTGCAGACCAGCAGACCAGCAAACAGCAAAACCAGTTGTTATCTAGTAAGTCTTTGCTGTTTTTCCTGCAGCTGATCAGCCCCTAAACGTGGGTGTTTTTTTTAGCAATTTGAGGCATAGTTTCCAGAAGTTTTTAGCCCCCACAGACAGGAATCCTCTTTGTGTTTCCAGCGACTTTTCAGTACCCCAATATGGGTGTGTTTAGGGACCTGCCGCCGTGTTTCAGCGACTTTTCAGCCCCTAAATTTGGGTATTTTTTAAGGGACCCATCGCTGTGTGTCCTGTCGCTTTGCAGCCCCCAAACGTTTGTGGGTTTTTTTTTTAATTTGTGGCTTAGTTTCCAGGAGGTTTTCAGCCCCAAAACCTGGGTGTTTTTTAGGGATCCATCACTGTGTTTCCTCTGGCTTTTCAGCACTCAAACATGGATTTTTTGGTGACCTGTTGCTGTGTTTCCTGCAGCTTTTCAGCCCCTAAATGTGGGTGCTTTTTAGCTAACCATGGTCTAGTTTCCAGTAGGTTTCTAGCCCCTAAACATGAGCGTTTTTTAGAGACTCCTGACTTTTTTTTCCAGCAGCTTTTCAACCCCAAACATTCATGTTTTTAAGCAGGTTGTGGTTTAGCTTCCAAGAGGTTTTCAGCCCTGAATCGTCTTTGTTTTTAATGGACCCATCGCTGTGTTTCCTGTGGCTTTTCATCCTCCAAATCTGGGCATTTTTTAGGGGCCTTTCACTGTGTTTCCAGTTACTTTTCAGTACCTAAATGTGGGTGCTTTTAAGGACCCACCGCTGTGTTTCTGCGGCTCTTCAGCCCTCAGAGGTAGGTGTTTTTAACAGACCTATCGCTTTGTTTCCTGTTACTTTTCATCTGCCAAATCTAGGTGTGTTTATGGACCTGTCACAGTGTTTCCTGTGGGTGGCTCTGCAACCCCCAAATGTGGGTGTTTTTTAAGTCCCCATGGGTGTTTTTCCTTTGGGGAGAGTGGCATGAAAAGCTGATGTTTTTTACTGAGACATCGCTGTGTTTCCAGTGAGGATTGTGTCCCCAAAACAGGTATTTTTAAGCCAACTCATGATGTTTTCCTAACCACAACCAAGTGGTTTCTGTGCCCAAACATAACCACACTTTTACTCCAGCATTGTTGAAACGTAAAGTTTCAACATATCTGCTGTACAGTAACATGCAAATGTAACATCTGCATAAACATAAAATGCAAAAAAAAAAAAAAATTCTGGCAATTGGGCTGTCTATCTTAGTGAGGAATGCCAACACACATACACATCCATAGACACACACACTCAGTCATACAATCATTCATTTCCACTGTATCTTCTGCTTCCATCCTTTATATACATCTCTCTCTCTCTCGCTCTCGCTCACACACACACACACACACACACGAATCCTAGCGGACCTGACTAGATATACGGTAAAGCTGTCACCAAAACGGAGGCGTTTGATTCATCAGAAAAAAATCAATAGTGGAATATTCTCCACTCTACCAGTGTCCCATTAATCTGCCAGTAGATTAAAATGTCACACAGAGTAGCGGACGGCAGCCGCGGCAGAGCTGTTTTTCATGCAGCTCTACGGCCCAGACAGTAATTGCATACGCTAATCAATCAAAGGGATGTGCACGATTGTCATTTTTCATTACAGAGACAACAGGTTACGACAGCCCGTCAACTTTACTGGAGAAATGTGTGTTAATGACTTATCAATAACTGGCTGCGGTCGCTGTGACACGCTGTGATTTGAATGAGAAATGATGTGGATAAAAATGAATCCAGGAATTACAGTTGTAGGCTTATTTACCTTTTCAGTGAAATACATTCAAACGGAGACGATAAAGTAGCTGGAAATCTCTCTTTCTACTGATTAACTCATCCTCTGACTCATTTCTAAACATCTCCTGGCAAAGTGAGATACTTTGCTAAACACATTTGTAAACTGTTTGCACTGAGGTCTGATTGGAAAGCTCAGCAGACAGGGAAACCATCGGGGGAATTCTCACTGTGGTTTTAGATGAGCTGAATAAACGAACGCGATTCTGCTCATTACATCAGTAGCTCCCTTTTCTGAGGAAAGAAAACACAATCAAAGCCATGTTAATATGAAACGCCCATATGCAAACAGTATTTTTGGCGCATGCATCGGTGCTGCTAAGTGATAAATGTAGCGAGCACCTTACAAAGACTGGATGACAAAGTTAATTTGGCCCCAGCAGACACGTCAGACCGATGAAGTTCCATATTACTGCCACTGCCTCACAAAGGCACCATTATACTGTGGTGAGACGTCGTTCATCCACAGAGCTGCTTTACATGAAGCCTCCCAGCTCCTTTATTAACTCCGCAGAGCTCCTGCTGTAAAGTTGGAGGCATTACAGAAAGAGGTATGAGACTAATCAGACTCCAGCTCAACTCCCCTTGCCAAACAACTGCCACGGCGCTTTGACAAATAAAGGACGCGGCCTTGAGAAGTCCACAGGCGGAATTTGCTCCGTATCTATGTTATTGCTTTGTTTGGGGCCGAACAGCGGAGGGAGAAATTAGAAATGGCAATTAGCGAAAGAGAATGAGCACATATGGGTCTGCCATGCATCATGGTTTCGGTACTCCTGCTAAAAATTACCTCAAATACTAAATGATGTGTCTCACTACATGGCGTGCGTGTTAAGAAAGGAATCCCCCGCCAAGGTCAGTTTTGCGTGGTCATTATGTCATGCTCGTAGCAAGCTACAGCGTCTTTACCATCAGCCAACGCTGACAGTCCTCCACAGGCCACACTCTGGATAAGACAGAGAGGGAGTGGAGAGGATAATACTCGCAGGGTCAAAAGGCAAGAGGCACCAGAGACTCTCATGATTACACAGGTATCTCAACAATGTGCTGCTTTGTCTCTGCTGAAAGAGACCGATACGAAGTCAAAATAAGGTCACCTTTTTTTTGGCATGAATTAAATGATGGATGTCCATCAATGGAGACTGATTCCAAAAAACTCCACACCGTTGAATACTCATAATAAGCCACTCAAAGGATATTTTGTGTGCTTTGCAAATCCAGCGCTGTCAAACACCCGTAAGACACTCAATTTATCACGTGTTTGATGTGTTTTCTCAGCTGCGGCCTCCAGAATATTTCCACAAAGTAAACTTTAGGTGGAGAGGAATCCCACCTGTGAGAGCGAGAGTGTGACCATTAACAACGAAAAGGCTTGCCTGAAAAGTTTCACACCGATGAACTCCGTCGCAGCTGTGTGAGCACCAACAATGATCTTCCTGCAGCAGATGACCAGAAACTTTATATTTGCACTGAAGATTTCTAAAGGTTGCATCATGGTTGCGGATTGTGATAACAACCGCTGCTGTTGTAAATATTGTATTGAGCTGTTTTTTATCTGCACATTTCCCTTTCCTGCTGGCTTTGATGAATAACTTACCATTCTACTGGAAGGCAGTCGTCAGATATGAGCTTGACATTTCTCAAACTGGATAAAATAAACGCAAAAAGCAGATCATTGAGGCTCGTTAGCAGCTGAGCCTAAATACAGTCTTACAGATGCCACTTTTCCACCAAAGTAGCTCTGGTTCTTGAACCGGTTCCCTTCAGGATTCTTGAAACCATGGTGCTATCTAGCAACCAGCCCGCCTTTCCACCAGTTTTGAGCTGCATTATTGGAATGAAGGATGAATGGCGCCATGTCATTGTTCCAACAGCCAATAATGCCGATGCCTCAGTAGTCTGAAAAATGTCCCAGTGGACCGAATGCCCAAATTTGCTCTAAAGGGACATGTCTTCGAAAATACACTATACACTGTACCAAACAGAAGTACATGGCTAATTATTATACAGATGGTAAGAAAGGTTCAAAAATAGGTGTGTGTACTGGAGTGGAACCTGTTCCATGTTGGTAGAAAGCAAAATGTCCCAATGAGGCCAGAAACCTCTTTCGCAAGAGTGATCTGTCCAGTATAGCGACCTGAAAAGTTTCAGAATTGTTGATATCAAGGCATACCATGGTATTAAAATGGTTGATTATCTAATTGTGTACATTTACTTATCAACGGTATTGGAAGAAATGCAGCTGGATGAAGAATCTCACCTTCATTTTAGCTATTGTCAAAAAGTAGATGTCATTTCTCATACTGTTGCAACCCTAGTTTCAAACAAAGCAAAATCAGCCTAACATACAAAACAGTACTAAAAAGGACAAGAGCGAATAATAACAGACACAATTTACAGATGGTCATTTACCATACAATTTATAATTGTCTCCAGTTTGGCTTCTGTTACCAGTTTCCTCATTTCCTCCTCTTTCTGTAAAGAATCCAAAGTGGCTGGAGCAGAAAATATGAAAGCTGTCTTTCCCAAATCTGTCTGAGCATGAGGGACAGACAGCAAGTACATCTACCCTCGCTCATAGACATACATGAAACGGACACAAACTCCCTAACGACACATTTTATGGTGGCTGGCACAAAAATTAAATGACACATGACTTAAGTAAAAAGAACGAGAAAGTATGTGTAGGTCGGATGGGTCAAACAAAACTGGACTTTCAACCAAGAGACAGCTGTTCATGTCCCGTGTGAAACCAAAAGGTAACATGGTTTTGTAGTTTTGTGTATAACAACACAAAGTTCATAAGTTTACGTCACTTACATCCCGTACATAGTTATTTTAACCAAAACTAGGATCCCTTTGTTCTCTGAACCTAACCAGGTGTGTTTCTTTCCCTAATCCCAACCGAACTGTGACCCTTTCACAATGAAATGGCACCTCTTTGAAAATGACTTTCCGCTGCAATGCCAGCATGTAATCTCAATACAATTTCCTGCCCACCGCCACGTAATGCATTGTTAAGAGGTCATGGTTTTTTCATGTATTTCTGCAAGACTGTGATTTGAAGTCCTGACGTTCACCCAGAATAGCTCCCTAGATAAAAACATTCCCATCAGTGTGTTTCTGTCCACCTATTTTTATGCACGTTTTCAATTTGTGCAGAACACTTTAGAGGAAACGCCAAAAATTCAACAAATCTTGTTTCGCAAAAACCTTTTTTATGATTTAGGTGGAAAGGTTTGGATATCGATAAAAAGTACATGCAATTAAAGATTGAAAGAATAAATGATGTAGTCATGATGTACAGTCATTGCAGAGGCCACTGCGAGCTCTCTTCGTCGTTTCTGAATGGAGGGCTTTTAACACACTTATGTACGCACTCAGCGTTGTTACCAGAACTCCTCCAAGAGCACATAGATGTAAAAGTTGTTCTTCCAAACTCTATTTTTATTTTCAATCTCCAGTATTAGGCCATGGCTAGATAGCAACCCTCCCACATGCCACGTCAAAATACTCTTGTGTCGTGGTTTCATTATGTGATGACGCTGTCAAGAAGGTCGGGTCAGGTTTAGGCAGAAAAAGCACTTGGTTACACTTAGGGACAGATAATGGTTCAAGTAAAAATGATCACTTGAAACATGCAAAATGATATCTCGCGGGAGTTTTCGTGACTCTGGGGTTACCATCTAGACATGACCCTGCTATTATACGTTCTTTATTTTCCGTAGTGGAAAAAAAATATGCATAAATCAAACTTGATTAAAATTTGTGCTACATTTGGATGGAGACCCGACTAATGACTGAGTTGACGCAGTGGCCCGACATGTGCAGCCAGCTCTGGAAAATAAAGCACAATGATGACTTAGTGGTTATAATTCAGAAACAAACCTCAAAACCTGAAATATAAGTGAGAAAGAGAGAATGAACAGCAATAAATAACTCAAAGCGTTGTGGTTTTGGCTCATGATGAAAACATATGGCGTCTATACTACATTCTCCTAACATCCCCCCTGATGCCCTCTCCAGCTGTACCTGCCCAGTGGTGGTGGGACCTCCATGCAGTATATGGAGGCGGTGACTAATCAATGGGTGGCCCTTCTCACTGCGGTCATTATTAAGGGCAGTAACTCAGCGGTTTCTGTCATTGGTGGCACTAAAATCTCCTGATTGCTACGTGAAATGAAATCTGTGGGGAGAGCAGACGTGGTAGTGGGTCCACAGAGGCTGTAAAAAAAAAAAAGAACTTATTGTACGGGGTCTGTGAGGGGCTTGATGTGGTGGAGAGGGGGCTTCCCAGGGCTCATCACACACATGCTGCTCTCACTATATGATCTTTCAAAACCACTCACAGATGCACACTTTCTCCCCTGCTCCCTTAACATCTTTTAATATGTGAGTGCAGACAGTGGGAGAAAAAGCAGAACTGTCTTAGATGTAAGCAAGCTCTAACAAGTAAGTTTTAAGAAGAGGTTTAAAATAAAAAATACCAATCTGGCTAACCAGATCTTTCAGCTCAGTCTGTGTATGTGAGCTGACTTTCTCATCAGGAGGTGGAGGGTATAGCGAAAGGCGTAACACAGAGGCCAGACGGCTGCCAAGCTGCACATCACTGTTTGATACCAAAAGAACAACAGAACTGGGTTATCTTAGTGAAGCACTGGTAGCATTTCCAGCGGCAATTCTGTTGCAAAACTAGATGTTTTTAGTGAGACATTAGTGGCATTTCAAACAGCGATTTTGCCACCAATATTGGGTGGTTTTAGCGAGACATTGGCAGCATTTCCAGCCTTGATTGTGCCACCAAAAGTGAGTGTTTTTCAGCAAGGTATCAGTGGCATTTCATTGTTGGTATTTCCAGCTGTGATTGTTCCACCAAAACTATGTTGTTTTTTTTAGCAAGAAATTGACAGCATTACCAGCAGCGATTGTGCCACCGAAACTGGCTGTTATTAGCAAACATTGGCATCATTTCCTACGGTGATTGTGCCATAAAAGCTGGGTGTTGTATGTCAATGTATTGGTCACATTTCCAGCAGAGATTGTGCCACCAAAAGTGAGTGTTTTCTAGCAACCAATTGGTTGCAATTGTTCCACCCAAACTATTTTTTTAAGCAACATTGGTGGTATTTTCATTGGCAAAAGTGCCACCAAAACTGGGTGTTTCTTAGCGAGAAATCAACGGCATTTCCTGCCATGTTTGTGCCACAAAAGCTGGGCATTTGTTAATGAAACATCAG
>JAPZEB010000014.1:6953536-6973839 GCA_029783705.1 Chaetodon striatus | reverse complement strand
AACGGAAAAACCCAAAAAAAAAATCTTTAAAAAAAAAAAAAAAAAAAAAAACTTCCTGTCCTATCACATCCCAAGATATCTGTTGAAAGAAGGACACTGTCTGACTTTGTTGTATGTATTTTTCTTGCTTTGTGATTTCAGCACTGGTGGTCACGAGTGCAGCAGCCGGCTTTGCGATGGCTCCAGTGCCCTTCGACCCCGTCCTCTTCTTCGTGTCTTCTCTGGGAACAGGCCTCGCCTCTTGTACTGCCAATTCAATCAACCAGGTCAGTTATCCTTTAAAGGAAGCCAAACATGGTTGCCATGCATGACTATTTCAGTGTGTATGAGTGTGTTTTGTTTTATTTTGTCATGAAAAAGCTTCACAGAGATAGGAGTCACCACACGAACATACAGGTGTATTTAATAAACCGGCAGCTCTGTGTAAAATGAATGATTGACTACAGCTAAATTACACAAACTACAAAGATCCTATTAAGCAAACAATATAAAACACATGTTTCAAGGGTTGCAGTAAATATTACAGATGTTTCTGGTCTCTAATCTGTTTATTTTTTAAGCACCAATTTCCTTTTGGAATGAAAAGTGATGGGGACTTGTCTCGGAGCTGGCAGCGTATCTGTTGGTCTTACAATGCGTAATGCATTTTTTGTTGACATGTTATACAAACACGAGCATGCTTGTTGACAGACGTCCACGGTTTTCCTACAGTGATGCCTGTGTTCTAGAAAATGCTGAAGGAGCCGGCACATCCCCTTTTTGACCCACTCTGCATTCCTGTTTTGCTACGCATCTCAAAAATGCATCGAGCTGACTGTAACGCTGTTATTATTTCCCCGCTGGAAGCTTTTTTTCAGAGCTGTAAACGAAGGTGAACTAGTGTGCTTGGACACTTAGGATGCCTGTCTAGTGTTGACGCTGTACAGAGGAATTTGCTCCGTGACTTAAGAATATTAGTATAATGGGTGACCTCTGTGTCAGCCCGAGATTGAACTCTGCTTAGTGGCGTCTCTGGCCTGTAATTTGGCAAAGGCCTTGATTACACTGCAGGTTCCTGCCCTTGAGGCCTGCCCACCTCCTAGCCTCAGCAACAACGTTCCAACTGCTGTCGTCATTGTTTTACAACAACAATAAAGTTAAACAAACTCAGGTTATAGTGACACTCATCCTCATGTACCTGAGCTTGTATTCTGTCATACAGATATGGTCCAACACTCCCTTGTGTGTAACCTCAGGGGGCTAAATCTACAGATGCAAATGTGCCAGTGTTTACTCACTTTAGTTTTCATCGTCAGGTCTGAATAGTGTCAATCAGTCCATCGCTCAGGTTTAAATTGTATTGTCTCTTCAGTGGCCTGAAACAGAGCTGAGCACCTCTACCTCACACTGAGCAGGTGTGTAAATATCCTTCAGGTATTTCAAAAATGCTCCCCCCCTCCTCACGCTGCTAGGAGTAGCCCAGGCTCGAGCTCCGAGGCGTTCAGGGAGCGTTGAGTGATGTAAGAGGCGGCTGCTACTGTCCGTAGCCTGGGTGTCCCTGTATCTGTGGGCCCACCCTCACATCAGTCCTGTCAGTCTTCATTTTCTCCACTAACCCAGCCCGAGGGTTAGGATACGACACGGCCTCGTATTTCATCGAAACAATGTTGTTTGCCTTTCAGTGCCTCGCTCTCGGCCTCCTCCGGTCAGGTCTAGTTTCAAACCTATGGTGAAGGTGAAGCATGGGCAAAGGTGAATTTCAGAGCAGATGTAGCCCAATTCTAGTCGCTAATTAGATAAGTGTGTGTTAAAACCTGCAGGAAATACTTTTAGTGTGTCAATTTGGAAATTTTAGAAAGGTTTATATTTTCCAGGCCTTTTGCAAAAGACACATTTTTTGAAAAGTAGGTCAATTTATCATCTTTTAAAACTTTGATTTAGCATCTTTTAAAAATGTAATTACAGGATAATTTGGAAAAAATATGACAGCATAAAACAGGCCAGAAATGTTTCCGACATATTGCCATGTCACTTCTCTTCTTCTATGTTAAAATAATATAAATGGTTGCTGTCATAGGATTCTCAGTGTTTGTTTATGTATTAAACTAAAGTAGACTAGAAGCAAAACTTCAGTGTGCCGTCATGAAAAGTTTTGGATATTTGATTGTATAACTGGACCCTCTATGGAGCTGGAACAGTGACAGTAAGTTTTGGCATTGAAAATAAAATTTGGCATTCAAAAAGGAAACACTGGCATTGATAAAAGATCCACAGATAAATAATACACAGGTATAACAAATATTTTGCATACTGATTTGTTTTTTAAAGCCAATCTTCTGCATCGTGTCACCTCTTTTTCAGTGTCAGTGTTTCATGCTAGCATTCGCACCTGCTCTGACAGACCTCTACTAGACCAGCATAATGTCAACTTAAACGTTAGCTTTAACCAGACCAGTCTACGTAAAAAAAAAAAAACAACAGCACAGAGTTCCAGGTGAACACATGGAAGACATTACGGTATGCTGTATGTGACTCAGAGGTAGAGCGAGTCATCCACTAAATGGAAGATTGGGAGCTCGATCCCCAGCTCCTCCAGCCTGCATGTCGAAGTATCCTTGGGCAAGACACTGAACCCCAAATTGTTCCCATTGGTGTGTGAGAGTGTGTGAATGCTTGCTAAGTAGCAGGTGGCACCATGTATGGTAACCTCGGTCACCAGTGTGTGACTGTGTGTGAATGGGTGAATGTGACATGTAGTGTAAAAGCACTTTGAGTGGTCGGAAGACTAGAAAAGCGCCATGTGTGTAGTGACGGCTTTGGACTGTGAGTCCAGAAGAGTGACGTGCTCTTCTTATTGTGTAACTAGTGTTATCTAAAAGTGATAAACTGAAATTAGAGCATTATGTTCCCATATAAATTAACAAACAGTGAAGTTTCACTTTAACTGTCCCTGGTGTTCTGCTGCTCCGTCTGTAACGACAGTACGCTCTGCGCTCTGAGAATGTGACACAACTGAATGTGTCTTCCATCTAGGGGTGGGATACATAATCCGATGCTACGATGCTTAAATCACGATACAATAATATTGCAATTTTAAATATGTTACAATATGCTGAGTTGAATTAAAATGATGTCCCCAAAGAAAAACTTCTTCAGTATGTTTCATCTAATAAGATCAAGTTTTCAGTCTGTTCATCTCAGTCAGCCATTTTCTTTTTGCAGCAGCAAAATCTATCTAGTAAACTGAAAAAGCAACTGCTTATATTATTCTAGCAGGCTACCGAAAGTTGTATTTGTCATATTACTAATTTAATGACAGAAAAATCCAGACTTGGCAATGTATGGCGATATGATTTTGCCACACAAAAATATCACGATACTGTGCTGTATTGACCCCCCCCACCCCTTATTCCAGCAGTGTTCCTTATGAACGGTCCAGCTCCAAAAATATAACATCAATAAGCGGCTGCGTGGCTATATCATGACAGGCCGCCACAAATAAATAAATGTGTAGCAAACCCTGCTTGTGGTTAAAAAGGGCTTCATGGCAGAATGTGCGGTATTTTGGGAATGCCTCACATGGTTTCCATAGATCAATATACCGTAAAACTGTAAAGAGAATCTGGTGGCATATTACTTCAATATTTCTCCCTGTTTGCACAAATGGCCTCGTGTGTGTCTTAGCCTGAAACTCATCAGCGCCGACTCTGTTTGAGGCCAAGAACTCCTTTTTTGTGGCGAGTAGCTGGTATGTGAGCCCGAGCCTTCACCCTAGTCAGTCTGCTCCCTCATCCCTTTCTCTCTACTGGGACATGTTGCGTGTCATTGTGGTCTTAATTGGCAAGAATTGATGGGATTATTGTTTCAGACAAATTAGCCACCTGTCTTGTAGCGAGGCTGACTTTGAAGTGGGTTATCACACAAAGTCGTGCAAGGGCACATTTTTCATTGAAAAGGTGGTTAATAGGATAAACATCATTAGGGAAGTAAATTTATTTGTCTGCTTGTCTGGTATGGAAAGTATGTGTCTTTTCTCCGTACGATGTAACAGAAGCTGTCGGAGTTGCTTTGTTTTGAGAAGAATGTCATTTTCCGCGGTGTAATTATACACACAGAGGCACAGGGGTTGTCATGTGTGACACATAATTGCCACCGTGGCGGTACTCTGCACTTCTTTGCCACGGACTAACACACTCTGTCGGCTCCTTTTGTCAAAGACACACCCTCACCTGTGTGTAATTGATCTCAACACTTTGGTCGTCTGTTTGTTTTTCATAATCCCGAACATGGAATGGAAAAGAAAAATATCCTAGCGTCAGATCTGCAGCCAATTTTTTTTTATTTGTGTTCCCTTTCATCTTGTAAAACTTTTGCTTCACCATTAGTGCGGTTAGTTGTGATCAAAGCTCGATGTCTTTTTATATTAGAAATCAAACAGAAGCTTCACAAACAAATCAAAGCGGAGAAAGACCCTTGTGAAGATCACTTCCTATGGATTCTCCTGCTCGGGCCTAATCCCTTAATGCTCGGCATCTGAAGAGGCAGAGGAGTGTGCAAGTATGCGACCACACAACTGTCGAATTACCTTGAGGAAAGGAGGAAAATGCCTTGAGGGAGGAGAAAAACGCTTTGGCTCTTGGAAGTGGCAGTGGGACCTTCAGTGGAGCTGTCAGAAGCCAAGGCTGCTCTTTGTCCCATCGGGAAGTGCCCGTAGGGCAAACAGAAATCTTGTGGTTTCCTTGTAAAATGTTACTCTATTTAGGAAACTGACGGAAGGGTGTAAGCAGTTGGAGTCACGTAACAATGGCATTTCAGCGTCTAGAGTTTCTCACCACAGTCAGAAGACTTAATGCTGTCATGTCTGTCTCACAATCAGAGAGGACAGTCAGCTCCAGCAGCAAAGAGAGGTAATTATTGGAGCTTCCAGTTCAAGTAGCTCTCAGTGGTTGACAGTTATGAACTCTTGTTAGCATGTTATGTTTTGCTAACACCTCTGTGTTGCTGCTTAGACCGCTGTTAGAGCCTGTGTGAAGCTGAAAACAGAAGATAATCTACTCTGAGAGAAACGGCTCAGCTGGCTCAAACTCTCACCAGAAGTTTCACTACAGAGTTCCCTCTGTTCCTGCTGGATTAAATCCTGGCTAACGTTAGTTGGAAAAAGCTCTGTTTGGTCTGGTCTTCAGGACCCGTGGGCCCCACACCAGGCACAGCCTCCACAGGTGTTCCAGCCGTCATCACCTTCCAGTCTGGCCACTACTTCAGCTAATTGGATAATTGGGTCAGACGAGAGTTTCAGGCTGGAGCCTGAAAGACCCCGGGGAAGTCTGAGGTCCCCAGTAGTGTAAACAAGACCCGATATGGCCTTTTACTGTCAAATAAGTACCGCTGGGCTATTTTGACAGCGGCTATAGTGTAAGTCACACCATGTCAGCTCGCGTGTTTGTTTTGATGAAAATTCAAGCTGGCTTGTTTTGTGGCTGCATAGTGTCATTTCTGCTTTCGTGACCATGACAGTGAGCTTTCTTTTGTGTCTGTGTCTCTCCTGCGGTGAGCTGTCTGAGGCTGGCACGCATAAGCGAGCCCCCACAAGCCCCCGGCCCATCCTCTCCTACCACTTGAAGCTACGCCCTTCTCTCTTGTCCTGTGCAGGCATGCATTATTTACCCTCCTGCATGCCTCCGTCTGCGCGCATCTTGGTCAGCCCCTTAGAGTGTGTGGGTGCATGACTGAACATGGAGAGAGGTTATGCAGAAAATTATCAGCACATTATGAAAATGTGTTTTTGATTTACCTTTTAAAAGATTCTCTACTCGTGATTTTTTCAATCTTAATAAACTCAAATCATTTCCTAAGGATTTAACCAAGGTCAGATTCTCTCATAACATTTTAAAAAGCTTAAAATTTGGTTCTGTGAATGTAAACTGTGACAGCAAACGCTAAAGACGTAATTTAAAAAAGCTCTGTAATGACAGTGATTTAAATGATTTACACAGCTACAAGAGGAAGCTTTTAATCAACTGAATAATGAAAATTGATTCAAATTGATTGCACTCTTATATTATTTTGATCTTAACACACAATGCAGTGCCGTCATATAAAGACACCAGCTCATTCTTTCAACTTTAAAAGCATTGTCAAGCTCCTCAGAAACTAATGATGCCACAGTGGACTATTTTTAAGCACGTGCCACTACAATGCAGGCTTGTTGTCACAGTTTAGATCTTTATCTCTAGCATCTTTATACAGTGGCAGTCATCTTATTAATGATATTTATCCACATATTTTGAGGTCATGTTGGTTTGTAGCCACTTGAAATGCTTGTGATATTTTCCAAATTGAATCCCCCCTTAAGGCACGTCTGCTCTAATATATGAATCTGTAAGGGTTTTTCAACTGATGCAAATTTGCAAGATGTTGTTAGTGAACATCCTTAAATCATACTTGGTTAAATTGGGCAACATCAGCACAGTATATTTGTGTAATGTTTATATTACAGTGCGTGTGTGTATTAGGGCTGTGACATATTTTTTGTTTTGGCTCCGCACGCCGACTGTCAGCTTTAATTTGAGGCTGTTTACATCCACATCACATGAACAATGTTGAAACTGTAGCCCTATTTGTGCACATTCCTCCATTTTTAGTGGTCATAAAGTAATCAGACATGTCAGCATAAAGTTGAATAAAGTCATCTCCTCTAAAGCCCCTATTTGTACAATGGTCAATGCGATTATAACATCCCTCAGATTATTACGATGGCAGAAATTTTGTTTGTAAAAAATGAGCCAAGAATAGGTAATAATGGGATAACGTTAAACCACCAATCAGGTTTTTCATGAAAACTCTTCTCCCTTGTTTTGTATTATCTTCCACTGTGTTTCTTATTTGCATGCAAAGGGAGCATCATTACAGGCAATGTACTGAGACACAAAATGAAATTGTTCTCAGGACATTTTGCTGTGGTCAATTCTATGTTTGTCTTCATTAAGATTAGTATAAATCTCCACATGACCAGTGAATTTACCAAAGGCTGTTCACCACTACGACGACCCTTTATCACACCCATTTTGCTTAATTATTAAAATCATTTTTGGCATTTTTGCCTTTAATCGATAGGACAGTCAAGTATGAAAGGGGGAGCGAGAGGGGGAATGACAAGCAGCAAAGGGCCACAGGCTGGATTTGAACCCGGGCCTTTGTGCATGGGGTGCCTGCTCTATCCACTAAGCCACCGACGCCCCGGTACCTTTTTTTTCCGGTACTTTACTCTTTTCATACTAATAAAAATGTAATTTTTGAACAAGTTGCAGGCAACAAGCAATTCTGTTCTTTTCTAATCGCACATAGAGCTATGTCTCTGTCTACTTGCTCGTGGTGTGTAGTCTACGTGTGTTTGTGTGTGTCTGCTTGTCTCTTTTGTTCTCTGTTTAGACCCAGGTGGCAAATATGAGGAATAATTACATACCTTAAAGACCACAATCAGAAACAGCAGTGATATGAGGCTGTTTCCAAAATAAAATAGGGAAGAAAATAAACCAAATAGACTGAAACTATTGCATAGAGAGTTTCAGTCTATTTGGTTTCTGCAGTGATAGTTTTGGCTCGCTGGGAAGCCAACGGAGCCTCTGTGGGCGGCTTTGACGGCTGCCTCCTGGCTTTGGGGTGCTTTATGGTGCTTCCACTTCCTGTCTGAACTCAGCTTTTGCACCCAGGTGTATTTTAGGTACGGAAATTTGGCCCCAAATGTTTTAACATGAATTGGTGCTGGGTAGTACCAATGTAATTCGGTCTGTACCCTTAAAAGTTCTTAGTTAAGCACACAAACCTACACATACTATGTCGTCAGAATGTCACACACGTCCCATCCTGCAGGCTATCCCTTCCCTTTTACCCACTACCCCCAACTGATGGCTTAAACGTGAGACAACTCTGTCCGCCCACTCTGCAGTCTGAGGCCGAATAATGGCAAAAAATTCTCGCTTTAAACAGGCAGTGTTAAAGGGGCTTATAAAAAGCCATTTCATTTTTTTTATGTACTCGATACACTTTTGAGATGGTCGTCTGTGACTACAGTGATCCTCATCTTTCTGGCTATACAAATATTTTTATGACTGCTGTAGGCAGCCTCCAGATGTAAATGGTGGTCCATCAGCAGCACTGTAGGTGGTTGTAGTCTACCTCAGGCTGGGCTGGCGGCAGAATCACTGTGCCCCGACAGTCAAGGCTGCCACAACAATTTTCCAGGATGGGGCTCCTCTTATTGTAGTTTAAGGCACCTCACGTAACAGGGTACCTCATGAGAGGATCATTAGTTGTAACAAGACCTCATAGCTGCTAAAACCCCACCAACCATTGTGCTCTTCAAAGAAAATGAAACCCTTCCACCGCTGGATTTGTGTCTGCTCCCTGCTGAGAAGTAGTGACAGAAGATACGGTTTCAAACGGGTGCTATAGAATACCCCTGGCATGATGACATTGCTATCCTTTTGGTGCAATTTATTTTCATCTTGCTGGAGGATTACCCCCCACCACTCTCATACCAGAGTCCATTTGATGCATTGCAGTGGATACCTTCAAAACAACCCCCATACTGACGGGGCACTGATTTGTTTTTCTTGTGTTGAACACTTCAAAAGTATCTCAAGACTGATGGAGCTGTAAAAGAATTAGTGCCTGTCATATTAGTCCACCGGCTGTGTACTGTAATTGACTGTTTAAAAGTGTTGTGTCTGTCAAAGGATTTTGTTTTTGGCCACTTTTGTAGGGCTTGTTGTAGAGTTAACGGTCAAACACATCAGAGGCTTAGCCAAATAGGCGATTTAACAAAAGACGTGATCCCTTCCTCGGTGCAGATGCCGCTCTTGAGATCTTGTTTTCCAACAGCTTAGTTAAAACAAAAGCGCAGGCCGATCTTTGACATTGATAGTTGTGAGTTTTTTGTTTTCATGGTCTCCACCAAGCTGTTAGTTCAGCCCGGGAGAAGGAGTGGAAATTCCCTTTTAATTGCCCAGCAAGATGGCACGAGAAGGGCTCGATGGGTGTCTCTGTTTCTGTGCTGGATTAAAATGAATATTTAACTAGACAGGCCTGTTTAATAGTTAATTTCTTTAAAGGCTTTTGTCTTTGTCAACCACGGGGTGCAAGTCCATTTCAAACTGTACAAATGGATCTCTTGCAGCCTCAGACGGGAGACAGATGCTTTGCTCTGATAGAGTCATGAAGGGTAAATCCACCTATTATATACCCCCAAGATAATGCCTGAGGGGAAGCAAGAGCAAGTGCGGTTGCCAGGCAAAGGGCTAGTCAGGCATAGATAAAAGATCCTGATATGCTGGTTTCCAGTAATGTCTTTTATTGTTGATTTTATTGTGTGTTTTTAAATTTTCCATTCCTTTAAAATAATTGGCATCACTGTTGCAGTTGAACAGCACCTTTATTCATTATGTTACATCATTTAAATGTTGAGTTTGGCCCAGTCTGTGCTTTACACAAGCGTAGTGTATTAAGAACCAGTGCCAAGGTGGCCCTGATGAAGTCCTGGTTCTGATATTAATATTGAATCCAATAGCTGTTTATGTTTTGGTCCTGACACTGAGCATATACGTTGTCTACATCTAAATCACAGTGAAGAGATTAAAAACATTTAGAGGTGCAGGACAAACTTACTAAAGTAGATGGACGTGGAGCTGGAGGCGGTTCATTTATAAAAAGGGTTTTGGCAGGCAACAGCAGCAGTCTAATAAACTATTTGTAGGGTGTTGATTTTATGCGGCGGAGCTTTCCCATTGATGTGAATTCTTAAAATACCGACTCACTTCATACAGTCAATAAAACCAGCCTTATCAAATTTAATGAGTCCAACAGAGGAAACTACTAAAGCAAGGTCTCTGTACCCATTTTAAAAAACTTTTCTGTAATTCAGTGGTATATTTATATCAAAGGATACAAAATATAATTTCAGATATAGACTCAGGGTCCACCACGATTTAAAAATTGGAAGCTGGACCTGGACTGTTCATCGGGTGTGCTTTTTGTAATACATGTAAAAATACTGTGCGGTCATCATTGCTCCAATTCTTGCAGCGCAGTTGAGCGCAGTGAGAACCAAACTGAACCTTCATTGCGCTGGGTCTTAAGTTTGCTTTCGCTAACAAACGGCTGCTCCTCTCGTCCATCGATCTGATCTGATCAGATCTGATTGGATTGTTGATCACACAGAATGACACACAAGGAAACGAAGGCAAGAAAAAGAAAAACTAGAATTACTCTCCTGTGGTTGTATGCCTCCGCGCACCAGTCTAGTTTCTTTCACAGTTGACATCCATGTCTGTGAAAACATGGAGGCTTCATACACATCTTTACCCCAGCAGCACAGAAAATGTATACAATCAGCACAGTTTCAAGGTGGACACCCAAAATTAGTGTCACCACTTTACTATCTGACCAAATGTTTACCCCTCTGTTCCTGAGATATGTTGAGTAATGGCCAGAAAAGTGGTTTTGCAGAACATTATGATGTCAATAATAATAAACTTAATTTGTATATCATCAAGTGCCGTATGAGACGAAAAAGTGTACACAATCAAGATAAAAACAGCAATAAAAACGTTGAACAAAGGCTAAGACCAGATAAGAGTGTGTAATAAAAAATAAATAAATAATAAAATTGATAAAAGAAGGATAAAAGCTAGACACAAACAGATTTACTGTAAAAAGCCCTCCTATAAATGTATGTTTTGAGGAGTGTTTTAAACAAAGACACGAGTTCCACAGCTGCAGAGCTCTAACAGAAAATGCTGTTTCCATTTGTAATGAGGCGGGCTGTAGGAGGAGTCAGGAAGGTCCTACCTGAGGAGCGCAGGCAGCAGCTAGGCTCATAAGGCACAAGTAAATCTATAATATATGTTGGAGCAAGGCCATGTAGGGCTTTAAAAGTAATAAGTAAAAGTTTAAAATCAATTCTATACTTAACAGGTTGCCAGTGTAGCATTGTAAGGGTGGGAAATACATGGTCTTGTCTCTTGAGTTAAAAGTCTGGCAGCCAAGTTTTGAACAAGCTGGAGACGGGAAATGGCGTTTTGGCTGAGCCCTGAATATGGGGAATTACAGTAATCCAGATGTGATGACATAAAAGCTTGAATGACTTTTGACTTTGTACCTTTGACGTTTTAGATATAAAATGTCATCACTTCATGTCATCATTATATCCTGTTTGTGGGAAGTTTTGCTACAGTTAGTGTATGAATTCTTAAGTTATGGCTAAAAACACGTTTGTGAGGTCACAGACCTTTGACCTTCTTCCACAAAATTCTAAGCAGTTTATTGTTCAGTCCAAGTGGACGTTTGTGTCCAATTTGAAGACGTTCCCTCAAGGTGATCTTAACATATCACGTACACAACAATGAAAGGGATGCAGGGTCACACTGACCTTGACCTTTGACCATCGAAATCTAATCAGTTCATCGCAGAGTCCAAGTGGATGTTTTTAAGATATTGTATTAAGGAGAAGGGAATGGACAGACTGACAGACAACCTGAAAACTTAATTCTTCCCACCATGGCTGCGCTGGGAGGAATCCAATCAGTTCATTGTTGAGTCCAAGCGGACATTTTCGCCAGATTTGAGGAACTTCTTCAAGGCATACTTGAGATATCGCCTTAGCAATAATGGGACGGATGGTCGTACAGATGGACAACCCGAAAACATAATGCTTCTGGCTTAGCCTAGTGCCGGCATGGAGGCATAAAAAACAGGAAGTTAGTGACTCACGCAAGTTCACACCAGAGGGGAAAATTATTCTGTGTTCTTCCCTGAGATTTAAAAGTATTTAACATCAAAATGCTATTGCAATATACCTGTTATTTTATAATTTGATTTTTAAAAAGTCACCAGCATGCAGGAAACAAAGTCTCTGAAACCAGAACCCTACATTAATTATGAAATCCTCCCTGTTTTTCAGGTCTCAAGGTTGGCAAGAATGTTAACATTGCATACACCATACAGCACATTGAATCAGTGTACAGTACATATTAATATGTACATGACTTCTCACTTCGACTACATAATCCTTTTGATCCTAGCATACTCAAGCCAAATTAAGACAGGGCGCTCTTACTTCAAAAGAAAAGGAATACGTGGCTTCTCATTCGAGTTGTCCACAACATGTCGTCACCTTTTGTGAAGCTCACACTCACGCTGCTCCTCACACGCAAAGTGTCTCTCTGAGCTTTCAATGCCACAGCTTGTTTGGGCAAAACACACCTCGCCACAACAGGGCTGCCGTCACCCGAGGGGATGAACATGACTGACTGATGGGCAGGTGGAGCCCCTCCTCTCCTCCTCCCTGATTAGCCTTTAGTTTTTGACAAAACACTGTGATTATGGGCCTCAGTGACCAACAAGGCATGATGCAGACACCATTGAGACTTGAGTCAGAGGGGCGAAACCACCCACCTCAGCACTGTCTGGCACCAATGAACCTTCCTCCACCTCACGCTGCATTTGGCAATGACTGACCTCATGCGAGCTGAGTAAACAGGATGCTCCGAGTGATATACTGGTTTCTCTCGTACTTGTTAGTGCTTGTGGCAAAGGTTTCAGGTTAAAAGCAGAGTCTGAATATTTCAAGTCAACAGAATTTGTCTTAGAATAATTGTCTTAACGACCTGCACTGAAAGCAGCGTCTTGAGCTCTGTGTATTGGTCCTGTCAGTGTCTCTATTCAGTTTCCTTTGACCATTCTGGACCTGCTTTCCCACTGAAACAGATAGTGGCATGTCAGCACCTCCAGCGTGCATTGTGGAGGTATCAGTGAAAGGAGGCAGTCAGTGCAGAGGCCCCTGTAAGTCTAGAGGACAAACAGTTCCTCTGGCACTGGTGTCACGCTGAAGCATATAGCAGACAGTGATAATGGGTTGCTGAAGATGCACCCGTTTTAGAAGTGGCCCTCTCTGCTTTTCATCAATCCGTCGCACTGCTGAACATTAGCAGGCCGGGGCCAGAGGTTTGCATGCCTGCTCGGCGCATGTAATATCGCTGGATGAAGCCCAGCCTTTGCCCAAATGTTTTCAGTTTAGCTGAGCAGCTCAAAATTACCCATTATGACTTGAAGAAAGTAAAAGTATTGTGCTTGAGAAAGCAATGATGTCCTTTGTGATGCTAATGATACTCAGATGAACATATACAGTGTTTTGATGTGTGGTACTGTGTTGCATTAAAATCAGTGACAAACAAATTTCATTAAATGACCTGCTCTTTTCTGCCGAGCTTGAAACTTAATAGCTATTTAACTTTTCTGTTTTTTGGCCTGCCTTCTTCTTCTGTTTAGTTGCTGTAGAGATAATTGTACATGTGGATACAATGACAGCTCCTAATCTCACTGATTTCTGTGCACTTTATTCTGATACATAAAAAGCTTTTGGTCTTTGTGTCCTTTTTCCAGACATAAAAGGCAGATAAATTAAAAAAAAAAAAACACTGTGCTTGAGAATAAAAAAATCTGAAGTTTGTTTCTGCTTTTACGGTTGCTAAACAATGAGTAGAAAGGAGTGTGTTTTTGCAAAGTTGATTCAGGAAAATACATGTTTTTAGGGCAGATTCTTTCTTAAGACATCACATTTATGTATTTTGTGTACAGTTTAACATTTTTTCCCTTGGAACTTGAGTTTACCCTCTGTATCTGAAGGTAACTTAGCCAAAGGCAAGTAGGAACACTCTTTGTGATGCTGAGATCCGTGGATAATTAACAAAAGCAGCCCTGTTTATGGCGTGCCCGTGAGCCAACACTGAATGCTAATTTGATTCAAACCGAAAAGCTTCTGGGGCAAGGGCATCATTGCTGGAAAACAAAATGGTTACCGACATGCACCAAGGCTTTCCTTAAGCCTTGGGTGTGTCTCAGAATCTTGGTTTAATAGTCAGGTTTATTTATTCAACCCAAAATCACAAGGTAGTCTCACAGGGTCTTATAATGTGTTCAGTATGTGACTTTTTTCTTTTTTAAATAAAACTAATTTGTAAATGGAACATGGAAGGTTAAGTGAATTTTTCTATTTTGCATTTGTTGAAAGAGGCATGTGTTCTCTCAAAGCTTGCTAGTGGCAGTTAGTTAAACCCATATTAGCATTTATGAGGTCAGCTGGTCATGTTCCTGTTGGCAGACTGACAGATCAAGTGAATGTGCCACAACTCTGACTGATTTTATTTTATTTTTTTATGCCTCAGCGCTCACAACAGCCATGGCGGAAGGAATTAAGTTTTCGGGTTGTCGTACGTCTGTTTGTACACATGTCCGTCCCCTTCTTGTGAATGCGTAGAAGGGGAAAAAGTATCTCAGAAATGCCTTGATTAAATTTCTACAACTTCATCAAAAACGTCCACTTTCACTCAGCTATGAACTGATTAGTTTGTTGGTCAAAGGTCAAGGTCACTGTGACCTTGCATCCATTCTGTTTTCGTGAACGCAATGTCTCAAGAAGGCCTTGAGGGCATTTCTACGTATTTGGCAAAAATGTCCACTTTGACTCAGCAACGAGCTGATTAGATTGTGTTGGTCAAAGGTCAAGGTCACTGTGACCTTGCATTCATCTCATTTTCGTGAACGTGAAATCTATGAATTTCCATGAATTTACCAAAAATGTCCACTTGGACTCAGTGATGAACTGAATACATTTTTGTGGTCAAAGATCAAGGTCACTGTGATCTTGTATCCACCTCATTTTTTGTGAATGTGATATGTAAGGGAATTTCTACAAATTTGGCAAAAACATACACTTGAATTCAGCGATGAACTGATTCAATTTTGGTGGTCAAAGGTAAAGGTCACTGTGACCTTGCAGTTAACTGATTTTTGTGAATGCGATATCTCAAGAAGGCTTTAAGGGAATTTCTACAAATTATGCCAAACGTCCACTTTGACTCAGCGATTAACTGATTCGATTTTGGTGGTCAAGGTCACTGTGACCTTGTATCTGTTTCATTTTCATGAAAGCAATATCTCAAGAAGGCCTTAAGGGAAATTCTACAGTTTATCAAAAGTGTCCACAACTTCCAGCTGGACTTAAGGATGATCTAATAAGATTTTGGTGGTCAAAGGTCAGGGTCACTGTGACCTTGCATGCACCTCACCCTCATGAACACGATAACTCAAGAGCACATTTAGGTGATTTTTTTTTTTTAAATTTGGCCCAAATGTCTGCTCAGACTCAAAGATGAACTGATCAGAATTTGGTAGTCGAAGGGGAAAAGGTCAAGGTCACTTTGCCACAGCTCCAGAATTAGGATAAAACTTCTGACCAATGTGTGACAGGATTAAATGATGAAGTGATGATATTTTACTTCCAAAAGGTCAAAGGTCAGCTTTACTTTGACATAAAATGTTTCTGCTAAAACACTTTTCTGGCCATTATTCAACGCTATAACTCAGGAACAGAAGGGGAGACATTTGCCTAGATACTGAATTGGTGACTCTAATCATGGGTGTCCATGTTGAAACTGTGCTGATTGTTTAGATCTTCTGTGCTGCCGGAGGGAGGATGTGTGTGAGGCATCCATGTTTTCACAGAAATCGATGTAAACTGTCTGTGCAGCATGAATGTTCACAGAGGCATACAACCGCTAATTTCTCCATCACTTGGTTTGTAAGCCCCTCCAGCCTTTAGATAAAGGGCTGCTCTGAATGTCTGCATTACACTGCACCACCACAGTGGTCTGTATTAGCTGAGCATTATGAAGACATTACATTATTAACAGGTTCCTTAGATTCAGACTCGCTGTAATTTCTCACTCCTCTGTAGTTTGAGAAATTGTTTCCATGCTTTCAGACTCTGCTCTTATTACTTGAAATTTAAAAAGGGCTCTTGCCTGGTCTCCAATGACTATTATTCAGACTTAATTTCCTGAATCTTAAGTGCCACCCAAGTCCTCAGTCCTTCATTATGTAATCACACAGCATACCCTGAACAGTTGAAAAAGCCACAGGTGATATTTAGCATACAAACAAGGTTGTGTTCTGTATGACCATGGCTTTCTGGGTTTGCTCATAATAGTTACAGTTTAAGGCAGCGATATTCTTGAGGTCTGTATCGTCAGGATTATTGTGACCATGCCAAGACTGTGCTGTGTTAAGGGTAGGGGACGGTCTAAAAATATATAAGGTTTGCAAACCTTTTCCATCGTAGAGACTCGCTCAACTTTTCTGCAGTATATCGATTTAAGGTGAAGATTCTTAAGTGCTATATTGAAGGCAACTGGACTTGCTTGCGTTTGTTGAAGACGTTTCGCCTCTCATCCAAGAAGCGTCTTCAGTTCTCAGTTGCCTACTATATAGCACTTATGATATATTGATTTAAGTCTTCTGCCATTGAGATTTCAATGGAATACATGTACATTAAAAAAACCTTCTGTTCTCTCTCACAGCTGTCTCGTAATTTACCTGCACAAATCTGCTAATGCTTTTTAGAGGTGAACCTTAATAAGTCCAATGGAATGCACTCTCAGCACTGCGCTGTATCTCCTCATTGTATTTGTGTTATCTACCCTTAAATGCATATGCATCCAGGACAGAGGTGTGTTTCATTGTGTATGTTTCGGGTGCACCTCAGGTGATTAGATAAAGCCAACTGCACTGTGTGGACTGTGTGCCTGTTTCATTAAAACGTGCTTTTATCTCAGCATTAAATGTATCCGCTTCCTCCCTTTGCACTGGACACTGTTTCTTCAACATTAATAGTTTTTGTGTGATAAATCTCAGTCCAATGTTTCAGTTAATCTCTTAGTAATTTATCAGTCAGGTTGCACGGACAACAACGTGTATCACTAGCTGCTATAATCAGTTAGGGCTAGGGGGAAATTGATTCTTAGATGCATTGCGAAGCAGACGTGGACGATTCAGCAGCAGTTCACAAATGTCATTAATCGATTATCTAAATGTTTATGAATAACATGATATTGACGAAACAAAAGAGGCGTAACTCAACTGCAAAGTCAGTGTAGCACCCGGACAGTCTACAGTACAGATGAGCTGAAGTTAACTTGTACTTATTAATTCTAACAAAAGACAGCAGTGGCAAGCTTGTTTTAATTTAATGCCTTAAAAAAATAAAATGTATTGTGAATACTTCTTACGCCATCACCCAGAGACTAACATTAACGACAGGGGCAGCGATCGGCATGTAAGCAGGCTGACCAGCCCACGCTGCAGCATGAACAAAATCAAAACACCTCTGTGATAAAGACAGTACCTCTCTGCTCAGTCTGTTTTACCTTAAAAACCCCGTGCCTGGCCTGCCCAGTGTCTTGGCTGTCACTGGTGCTAACGGAAAGAGAGATGAATGCAGTTCACTGTTTTTAAAAAAAAGGATGCAGACCATATTTTATTGAATAAAACGTGAATTTCAATCTGTTTCAGGGGAAATATTACAGTAGTATATGCAAACACTGAACCCTACGCAGGCATGTGTATATCCCATATCTATGTATATCCCACAGTGGACGAGCATCAGCATCCGCAGATCGATACAATCTGACCAGCGCCCCCTGGTTCAAAAGCGAGGGTATGGAGGTAGGTTGAAGGGGATATGGACCTGGACAAGAGCCACACTGTATGCAAGTAAAATAGTATGTTTATATGGATCACCCGAAGTACAGTATGCTATGTTCTAAAAGAGAGAGAAAAATAAATAGTGTATAAATCAAACATTTTGATGCATTGATAATCATTTTATTATCAAATCCTTACCCTCTGAATCGTAATAAATTGAGTCTTGAGGTGCCTGGAGATTCCAACCCCTATAATCAGTGAGTGACAAGGCTCCATCGTCGCAGACGTTGCAACATAAGATGACAGGAATGTCTGTAGTAATATGAGACATATTCTTGAAATCTTGTGCATTTTATTAACCTAAAAACATAAGGTTGTTGTCTGCCTGTGTGCCCCAGGACCTTTGTGCCGCACAAAGCTTCAGAGAGCCGAGGATTAGGACTGACGAGTTGGTGTGCAGGTGGTCGTGCAGAGCACCAGAACAAAAACAAAGACGCATCACCAACAGTATAGTAACATCTACACAGCAGGTTTAGGAAGTCTGCCTTTGTGTCTCGGCCTCAGTGTAGCATTACTTGTGTTCTGTCAGCATGTTGGTCCACCTGTTCCCCTCGGCCAGCCTTCACCTGAGGAAGTCTTCCTGCTGGGTTGGGTGTGGACCGCCGTCTGTTTCCGTGTCAGAGGAGACACTGCAGATAGTTAAAAGGATCCTCAGCTGTATGATGACACGGCAGTCTGTCAGACTCTGTCATGTCGTAACTGTTGATTATGGTTCAATGACAGACCAGAGCGTGTCTGGGTGTGTGCAGCTTGAACATACGTACGTACCGTCTCTGGTTTGGATGTCTAGCGGTACCTATTCCTTTTTACTTTTTATATGATGCAATGCTTTTTGCTATGCGGTTAACCCCACCTGAGGATCACAAAGGGATCGTAAAACCTCACTCTTTTTCTTTCTTTGTTTATGTCTGCAGCATAACATTACTTTACCCCTCTGTGCTTTACGTCTTAATTACTGTTTTCTCTCATTACTGAGGCTCACCTGTAAGCCGGCTTTTAGAAACGCTGCTGCATCATCAGTCCACAAACAAAAGTGACGTCTCTATTGCAAGTGTGGCTGTATAACTTAACTCTGCTTTGAAGTGGCCTCTGTCATTAAGGCTGTGTTGTTGTATACATTCCCAAAGCTGCGTCTGAAACGGCGTTTTATTTTTCCCTCTTCATGAGCATACTTTGCTGGGAGATAAAGGAGACCTTGTGTAACCATTGAGGTCCAATTCAACAAAGACTCGTGCCGCACTCATGCTCTGTGGCATTATCTGCCTGCCCACATGCCTCCGACACAACAGCCATGAACACGCAAAAAAGGCCTTGAAACGCAACACGTGTTTCACTCTGAGCTCCATTAATGTCACCATACAGTCATTTATTCAAGTAGAAGGAAGTAACCACTGCTGTGTTCCTATTCATTTTACACCCACACATCTGTAATCAGCTCGAGAATGATATACATCGGGGTGTATGCCCATGAGTGGTTATACCCGTACATGTGTGTGTATTACTTTGAAAGTCTTTGTTTCAGTTACCCAGATCCTGGGGATTAAACATTTCCGCTGTCTGTGCACTGGTAGCTCTCTCTCCTGCCTGTAGAGCTTTTATCTGTATGCTTGTCTTGGAGTAATTGCTTATAAAGAGACAGGGTGGGTAGGGGAAGAGTGGCTCCAGTTTCACCAGCCCACAGTTTTTAATGGCACTTTACCGCTTTGAAATATCTGTCTTTGTTTAAGACTCTGTTACATCCTTTATACTTTTAAGTAGGGAAGGAAATGTATCTTCTAAGTCGAGCTTCAAGGAGGCAGACACAATGTTGCTCTCCAGAAGATATCATACAGACAAGTTAGACTTTCTTGAACTTTCAGACAGCATTATCCTGTGTAGGTATGCCACAAAAAAATACTTTATTGACTCATCGTACCATATATAGATTAGGCTTGGGCGGTATCATGGTATTAGCGTATACCAGGGTATTTTGTGATTTTCAGTACTGTCAAAAATGCAGATGCTCATGTTTTAATTAATGTCATAGAGGAGAGGCTGTAATGAGGATGCACTGTATGTAGTGCACGTCACACACCACCAGAGGTCAGTCCGGTGCAATGAGCAACTGAGCTGACTGCGAGTGGTGGGGATAACGTTAACGGACTGTAAAGCTGGCCAGCAACAGCACACAGAGATACAGCAGGGGAAAACAACAAGTTTTCACATCTAATTCGGTAAATTAAGGGTTTATTTCACCCAAACCAGAGCTGGTGGTTGTCAGAGCAGTGGACTAACTAACTAGGTGACAAATAAGGCTAACCAAGATGGTTTTGCAGTTTTTTGTATCTTGTTGCGTTTTACGGCGAAATAACAAAGCAATTAGTTCAGCGTATGGTTGTATTTCTCCCTTTAATAAGGAAAACAGGTGTAAGAATCCTTCCTCTCTCCACATTGTGTGAGTTTATTGTTAATAAATCAGACTGAAAAAGCTAAGAGAGCTTGCAAAATGTAGCGAAATCGCCAGCTGGTCGGGGGTGGCCGACAGCCAAAGTTGACAGAGCATAGCTTACCGGTAGCTCGCAGCTGCACTTCTGGAGTTGAAGAGGCACTGTCCTGATAGTCGTTAGCTTGCCAACCCCTGGTAAGGAGCCAGAAAGTTTGGTTTTGTAGTTTTGCCCTCCAACAACTTCCTCCTCCACTCCACCAGCAATCCGCCTGACGTCCAGGTCGTCTGTACCTCAGGAGCTGAC
>JAPZEB010000014.1:6858132-6880903 GCA_029783705.1 Chaetodon striatus | reverse complement strand
TGTGGTTTCAGGTGACCCATAGCTGTGTGGGAGGTTTGGTTGCTGGTAGCGGTGGGTCTGCCTGCTTATCGGAAATGCCCCCTCCCATTACGCACACCCTCACTCCCTGTAAAAGCAGCCAATGTTTCCTTATGGCTCATAATGAGATACACCTCCAGGGCTGTTTATTTACAAGCCTCTGAAACACCTCTGTGTATTAACAGGGCTCCCATTCACAATGTCGGAGGTGATGTATTTACAAACCTGTCCACGGACGGGGATGTTGACATCCGCAGCAAATTGTGGGTGAAGTTTTCATGGTCATGGGGATTTTGGTAATTCATATGCTGGTATGTATCCTAACAGATAAATATCACACCGAGTTACACAGAGCGGTGCAGTGCAGAGGACTTCTGTTTTGTTGTCAGTTATGCTACAGCCTTATATTTGATTTTACACTCTCCCAGCTCAAATCAAGTTGTACCTTATGGCCGTACGATATCAAGAAAATGAAGTTTTTCCGTTTTGTCCTGTTTGTTGTGGCTCTGACATGATTTCAGACCATGTTAACACATGAGTTCTTCTTTTAACCTGCAACTAAAGTGGGCTGTATGAGGTATTTATCAATGGTCAGTGTGTTACCTACAGTAGATGGTGGTCAGCATGCCCCCAGATTGGAGAAGCAGTCAGGAGTACTGCCACAAATGCAAAGTAATGTAGCAAAGTCCCACCTAAAATAATCTATCAGTGTAAGCGTACGCTGTATTGAGAATATTTTCACCCCTTTAACTTGCTGTCACACAGCCTTTTCAGATGCAGAGGCTGTTTACGGCCTCAGTTCTCCTTCTATGCCCTGTGAAAGCCACTGAGACATTGGCACTGAAGCAGCAGTAGCTCAGTCCATAGGGACTTGGCTTGGGAACCAGAGGGTTGCCGGGTCAAGTCCCTGCCTGGATCAAAAATATGGAGCGTGGACTGGTAGCTGAAGAGGTGCCACTTCACCCCCTGGGCACTGCCGAGGTGCCCTTGAGCAAGGCACCGCACCCCCAAACTGCTCGGGGTGTCTGTGGGCAGCCCCCTGACATCTTTCCATTTAATTAATGTAGAGGTCCTGTTTGTGCATGTGTGTGTATTTCGGGCCTGTGTGTATATGTAAATGACAACAGAGTGAAAAGATTGAATTTCCCCTTGGGGGATTAATAAAGTAAATGAAAAAACAAAATCTCACTGGTCTACTGCTGCCTCCATAAGTTAGTTTGCGTTGTTGTGTGACTTTGGTGAATCCAAACTAACCACTTTAAATGCCAAAGTCACATGATAATACACAAAAAGGCAGCAGTAGACCAGCAGGCCCTGAGTTAAAAAATGGTAACGTTTATACATTTTTTTCAATGGAGTTTGGAGGCTTTCAAGAGAGCGATAAAATGGCTTCATTTCCCCATTGCAAATCACTGTACCACAGCAAGGTAAAGCAGTGGAAATATCCTCAGAGTACAATTAAACTGATATTGATTCTTTAGTAGAGACTTTTTTAGGTGGCTGAAATATGTTTTGGGATCCCCCTGTCCTTTGTAAGGTTATTATAGTTAACTTTAAAAAAAATTGTCAACACAACAAGCATGAGGAGGCTGTGGTGCATACCTTTATTTAGACTGGGATATCTGGGTCAACTGCCTTCACCAAGTATTGTGTTTGCATTGTAATACCTAGCCTGACCTTCTTAATTCTTGCCCCTGACTGAAACTAATAGTGAAACAAATCAAAACTAAACTAAAACTCAACATTTTTATACAGTAAAAACTAAACTTAAACAAGCAAACCCACTCTGGAAACTCACTGAAACTAATCTGAAATGAAAACAGAAATTCAAAATGAAATAAAAATAAAAACTGATTTAAAAATACAGAACTACAATAACTCTGGTCCCTCTGTGGTGGTACTCCTGACTGCCTCTCCTAACTGGAGGTGTGCCAGCTGACATCTGTTGTATGTTACGCACCGACTATGGTGAGTACCTCATACAACCCCACTTCAAGAGATCCAAACTATCCCTTTATGAAAGCTGTTTGCACTGTGGAAATCAAATAAAGGAAAGGAGTAATATTGTCAGAAAATTGGCATTTTAACATCGTCTGCACCCTGCAACTGTGCAGCCACATTTAAGATAATTTAAAGTATTTCTATTCTGCCAAGTTACGTGTGGACTGGTCTAGATATACAAGTTATAATTAGCTCTGAATCATTGTTTTCTCTTTGTGTTCTCAGGGGTATAGATGCTCTATATCTGACTGACACATCCTGCTCCTTGTTTGTGTGTTCCTTTTTAGGTTGCACAAACAAAACCAACAAAAGCTCCCTGCTGCTGTACACCACTCAAAAAATGGAGCTTATTCAAATAAGGAAGAGTTAATAATATTTTTGTAAAGTAACCAGTATGCAACAGTATACCGTGTCTTTGAGTCCAAAGTCACTTTACCGAGGCAGACTCGGATGGAATAAAATGTTTTATATTGCAATTAAACTTCCCATCCCAATTTGTATTGGCTGAATTCACCGAGTAGTCCTGTTCATGCTTTCCAACCCCCAAGGAGGAGGTGGGCTGTAATGAGTGGAACATAGCAGAAATCCCCACAGTGTGCATGCTGTGATGTAGTGGCAAATAAAAAGGTGGGTAAACTGTTTCCTTCCTGTCAGTCACAGACATCCAAAGGGAATAAAAACATTAATATACAGTAAAAAAGAAGCAGTGGTATTCCCACAGAAGAATAACTCTAGAATATTCCCATAAAACCAAAACCATATTCATAACTTAAAGGTTCTGTATGCAACTTTTTACCAGCTTTAATTGTTTTTTATTGCCAGTGGGTGAACAGGTTGTAAAGTATCTTAAAAAATGAAACTTTCTCTGACCCTCTTGGTTTCCTTGGATCAGCACACTGTGCTGCTGCAGCTGCCCATCAGCTCCCAATGGCTTTTCACTGGCTGAATTCGAGTTGCTACAGTGGCTAAGGTTTAAGCCATAGGGCTGGCTAGCTAATTGTTGTCTCGTTTGTTGTCTTATAAATATTAAATCCATCAAATTCAGTGCCTGATATCGTAATGTTAGAGGAAGCACTGACATGAGAAATATATTGTGATAATGTGGTTTTAGCTGCCTAATGCTAGCTAATGTTAACTTGCTTGCTTACATGGACGAAATGCTACATGGACAAAGTGCTGCTAATGCGGACGAAATGCTAGTGACATGTGAAATATATTGTGATAATGTTGTTTTAGGCGCCCAATGCTAGCTAACGTTAACTTGCTTGCTAACTTGGACGAAATTCTAGTGACGTGAGATATATTGTGATAATGTGGTTTTAGATGGCTAATGTTAGCTAGCGTTAACTTGCTTGCTAAGCCGGACGAAATTCTAGTGACGTGAGATATATTGCGATAGTGTGGTTTTAGATGGCTAATGTAAGCTAACGTTAACTTGCTTGCAAACGCGAATGAAATTCTAGCTAGCTAACATAGCGAAATACGGTCTTGGATGAGAAATGCCATTTAATCATCCAGACTCCAGGGCTGATCCGGCTGGTAAATTAGCTATCTTAAAGTTTGGAAATTACTTTATCAGTTAACGTTGTGAAGCAACCAACACCAGATCAACACAGTGTAGCTTAGTTAGCCCTACAGCTAGCTAGATAGCTAGCTACATTAGCTTCCTTGCTCGGAACTGTTATTGCTAGCAAAATACTTTTTACCTCCCCAGCTAACATGACACATGATGCTAACTCATGTACTATGACAAACAACATCGATTTAGCTAACAGTAGAAGATGGTACAAAGCACTTTCTGCTAGCCAAGAGCAATGCAATAGTGGCAAACGAGCTAACATTACTCGGGGTAATGTTAGCCAGCTGGCTGTAACTTAGCTATTCTACATCGTTATAAGCTAATAATGTAATCTGCCAATGGTAAGCCACTTGGTATCATGGAGCCAATGATCCAAATGATACATAGCAACACTGCAGATAGTTACGTTATTCTAAATATGATCGAAATTTAGCATACTGCCTTCTATCAACATGATGAAGGCGAGTCATGATCATGCTAGTGTTAGTCACTGTGTCACAGAGCACTGAGCAACAGGATGCTGACTGCAGTTCACTTAACGGCCTCAGAGAGAGGTGTCACCGATGACGAAGATTTTCTGAAAGTTACACACAGCGACCTTTAAATCACTTTTGCTTAATGTTTATACGGTTAATTTCGTGTAAGCCTAAAAGCATGCAGTGGGTAAATTGAGATTAACTTTGTACGTACGCCAACATGCCGACTGTGTTTCCACACGGAGAGAAGACTCACGTGTCCCACAACAGACAATGCTTATGTCCAAACAAGGACACAGATGTGGCTGAGACACTGCCAGTTGGAAATATCGGCTAATACCGCAGTGGGGGACGTGTGTGCTCATGGCACTGCTTCTCCACAGAGCCACTTAACCCCAGTACAAAATGAATCTCAAAGTAAACAGTGGTCCATATAGCAGAACAATATAATACAGTGCAAACAGAGCTAACAGTATCCATTTAAGCAGAGCAGTGTGTGGTTTCAAGCCCGGCCCCTTTCCCCAGTCCACATGCAGCAGGTAGCGACTTGCTTCTCATCAGAAATCATCGTTGATATTTACAAGTCTGGAGCTGGATAATTGCTCAGCTGGAGCACTGAAAGACACACCAGAGAGGAAGACAAACAGGATGTGGTGTGAATGACGATAAAAAGAGTGGGGAGGAAAAAAAAAACAGCCGAGCTTGGCAGGTTGAAGTGGAGCATGTTCTCTTGGCGAGCGCCCAGCCTGTCCCCTGAATCCAAGCCACCTGTATTAACTCATGGCTAACCTGATTAACCTGTTCATGGATCAGACAGACGCAGATAGAGGAATGATAGATTCCCGGGCCGGCAGCCAAGCGAGCCATCTTGAAGGAAATGGTTTGTGTAATTAACAGAGAAGCTCAGCAGAATGACAGGGGGTAATTGTGGCGTTTGCAGATGATGTCTTATTGTCATCGCGGGTGCCTCCCGGGCTGTTATGGGTACAGGCGGCTGCTGCTTTGGGCTTTGGGATGGGAACAGACACCTGGCAGCACTAGACACGCAAACCCCCTATTGACTCTTCCTATTCACTGCCTCCTCCCTCCTTGATTCAGACCCCCTCTCCCCCCACCCCTCCTATCCCTTGACACTACCTAGAGCAGGTTGCTATGTGGTGTGTTTGATCATATTAGCTTCAAGCTGCTGCAAAGCAATTGCACAATATCCAAACAGCCTTGTCACAAAGGCTGGAAACATGGCAGAGGGGCTGCAGGGGGGGGGCATTAAATATTTAGCTGTCTACCCTCTCTCCCTGTGGAGCTCGACATGGTGCAGCTCTTTAAAGAGGAAGTGGTGGCTTGGTGGATGGCTTCACACGCAATCTTGCTCCTTGGCCTTCGATGTAACCCTTGTTTAGTCTGGACCATGTGCACCCTCTGGCAGTTCACCCGAATTACTAGAAAACACAGTTTCTCACTTACCTGTAGCCGTATATGGCCATGCAGATATTTTGGTGTTTTTTGCACAGGTTTTGAGACATCTGTCTCTGAGGGGAATTGTATTTGACTTTCCAAACATTATGATCAAGGTAGAGGTCTTCCCAGGTCCCCCTTTTCCTCAGCCCACCCACTGACAGAGACAGTGTTGGGGTTGTACATTTCAGCAAACCACAGATTTGTTATATTTGTACGTTTACATGGTATCATATCAGAGTTTCTGAAGTGATGTAGTATATGAGCTGACTTTGATGGTGGATGGTGTGGCACCTAGACCAGCGGTTCTGAGCTAGGGGTCCTTGGGGGTCCTTAAGGGAGTCCTAGGGAGTCCCCAGAAAAATGGGGAATAGTTTATTTTCACTTTTTAATTGACCATTGAACTGAGCTGTTGATGTTGGTGATAGGACAACTAAGCATTATTTTCATTATTATTTAATCTGCTCCTTATTTTTGCGATTTAATTATTGAACTATTTTGTTAATAATATGTCAGAAAATGGGGAAACATGCCCTGTATAATTTCCCAGAGCCCAAGGTGACGTCTTCAGATTGTATTTTTTGTCAGACTAATAATCACAAAATCCAAAACGATCAATTTATTCACATTTAAGAAGCATGAAACCTTTAAATATTTGGCTTTTTTGCTTATAAAATTACTAAAACAATTATCAAAATAGTAATTTTCTGTTGATGGACTACTTGTTGCAGCATCTGGTTGACAACTAAAGAATTCTGGTCTTAACCATATCTTACAACCAAAATCTTTTCAGATACATGTCCCGAAGGCAAATTCTTATCAAATTCAATATCAAATGGGGGTTTGTGATCTAGTGCAGTGGTTCCCAACTGGTGGGTCGCAGTCCAAAAGTGGGTCGTGGGCCCATTCTGAATGGACCTCAGGTGACTCGCAAACATGCTAAGTTTGTAAAAAACACTTTATTTTGAAGTACAGTGAATTTCCAGCACAGAGCTTTCATTTTTTAGTTCCATTTCCTGCTGAAGGGTGAGTGACTAACGGACAACTCCTTGACAGAGACAGCAAACTAGCTTGATGACAGGGCCAAATTCAAGTATGACGCTGAATGTATTTAACTGTGTGGACTTTGAACTAATCACTAAGGAGAAATCTGCACCCAGTGGCTGGACCAGTTGGGAACCACTGATCTAGTGTGTATCAGTTAAGGGGTCCCCAGTATAATGGGGACACAAAAAGAAAAGAAAAGACATGCTTCAGCTGAATCTTTAAATATAATTTTTTTTTCAAGCACTAAAATAATATATTCCATTCACGGCAGAAATCTCAGAGGCAGAAAAAGAAAACCAGTTTATATTTTTCGCTGGGCCTCAGACCGAGTGCTGCTGGACTGTTGTGGTCCGGCTCTGATGTTGTTGCATGTTTAATTAGAGATATATTCCTGTATTGCGAGTGCTACTGTACGTCTCTTGTGTTTTTAATTTTAAACTGAATCAACATCATCCTTTGGGTCAGTGACATTGACACAAGAATAAATAATATTCAGCAAAAAATAGAATACAGTAAATTTAGACTTGCATGTGTCAGTGGAATTAGGTGAGCAAAGAAGATAAAGAAGAATCTGCACATATCTAAAACGGCAGGGTTGTCTCAGTGGAATTCCCCACAGCCTACAAAACAGACGAGATCAAAAAGTGACTGACTGCTTCAATGAATATAAGTCAGTTTTAAGAGGTATTAGTGTGTCTTTTTTTGTTGGATACTGAACTTAAATCCATATTTAGAAAAGACAAAGATGTCTAATGCTACATTGAATTAGCATTCTCAGAAATGAAACAGCTGACTAAACTGATTTCAGGTGGATTAAAAGTCCGCTACATGCCAAATATAGCCCGTACATCTGGGGCCTCATTGGATCACTTCCCTTCCCTGCAGCCCTCCTCTTCTCCCCCGCCACTGTTTCCTCTGTCTGACAGATGTCAGACATGCTGCGACAGGCTCAGCCCCAGAGATGTTACGGCGAGAGGAAACACAGGGATCAAGAGGGAGTCTATCTTATCACCGCAGGTATAAAAGGAGATTAGCCGACACACCTGAGGAGAAGCCCGTGCTGGTTTACACGGGGGTAATGACCGGTTAAACAAAGGTGGTGTTGCAGTGGGGCCCTATACAGCTGCCCTATCAGGTTTGCTTTCCTCAGATCAGTCAATTACACCTCACCTCCGTCGCCTTTATCCAAGCCAAGATCAGGTTTTGGCTTGTCCTCTCTTTTTTCCTTCTTTTCATATAGAAAGATGAGGTGAATTTGGATACCTGCTTACGAGAAACTCCAGGATCATGTTTAGGGATGCCACTTTCGGTTAATTTTGCTATTGATAGGTCAACATGGATTAACCGTTAACTGACCGGTTAATTTTTAAGAAAACAACACAAAATGAGGTGAAATAGAGGCCTTTTCTTTCCTTCCTTCAGACGTGGTGAAAATGTAAATGTTTTGTGATGTAAATGTCTCTCCTTTTACTTTATTTTTTGTTGGCTTCACTGACAGACAGCCGTGTGTGTACGGAAATACTCACTCTGAGTGATGGAGTGCACTCTGGCACAAATTGGACTGTTCGTAACTTTGGAGTGCTGTTGAAATATACCATTTCGTAGATCGACAAGCGTGATATGTGATTAACTTAACACTCTGTTTCTTCAAACAACAGGCCTCTCATTTTAGTGTAGAGCGTCAGATTGACACCCCCATACTGCCCACTGCCCACCCTCTGGTCTCCACTGGGCACCAAACATTAGCCTTTGCCGCTTTGCACTGCGCACCGTTTGGATCGGGTGATTGCTTATGTTAGCTAGTGGAGCAGTTCATTCAGCAATTACCGCTAGTATTGCCATCCCGACCAAACTATGGAAACATTGTACCCACCCTCTGATCTCCCCATGCTCACCCTAATGAGGAAGTTGCTCAATTTTGAGGAAAAAACCTCCTTTAGCATTGGTAACCAGTGTTAGCTCTGTTAGCACTGTTAGCGGTGTCAGCATGGCTAGTGGTGCTAACATGGTTAACAGTGTCAAAGAGGTTTTGTGGCTCAAAATGGAGCTGCTTGCTTGCATCCCAGTGGCAGAAAGGCATTGCTGTGGAAACATTGTGCCCACCTTCCAGTCTCCGCCTAGGTCGCCCCAGTCAGCAAGCAGCGTCATTTTGAGCCATGAACCATTTTGAATTTTCACCACTAGCTGCGCTGACACTGCTAACGGTGCTAACAGGGCTAACAATGCTAAAGGGGGTTTGTTTGTTCACATGGCTACCTGTGGAGGAGACTGGAGGGTAGGCACAATGTTTTCAGGTAGGGATGGCGTTAGAAGTTGTAATCAGCCAGTGATACTCTACGACAAAACATAATGCATTACAAGCTGCACCAGCGGTACAAAGTGGCATACACTTCTGGTGTCCCAAGTGGGTGTGGTTGTCTTTCTCCCACACACCTCATTTGGAAGTGTTGTAACTGTTGTATAAATGGATGAAAGCTAATTCAAAGCAGTAAGCTATATACAGTACATATTTAATGTTTGTGTGCCTTATTTTGCCGCTCGTTTTTATCTGCTAGCTCAATATCTGATATTGACGGAGTGTAAGATCACGTCAGTTGTTGCCAGGTCTCTGCCGATTTGTCTGAAAAAAAAAAGCCATTTCAGTGTCACAATGTGTAAAAGTATTCGGGCTTGTGAAAAATGGGTCCAATATTTACTTCATTGAATACTGGGCAAAGGAAACGGTCATAATCTGTACTCATGTCCACTTTTCCTATTGGAATGAATGGACTCAGGGCCGCTGCTTGTCTCCTTAAGGGGCGGAGCAGTGTTGAAACCCATGTGACAGATACAGTAAATTAATCTAAAGTGGGCGGTCTCAGTTTATCAACAGTCTCTGGTGGCGCTGCAAGCTAACGTTAGCTCCCACCAGGCCTGGGTGATGCGCAGTGCCATAAAGTGAACAGCAGCAAAATTAACCTGTAGACCAACATGCGTGACCGCTCAAAGACATTCTTGTTGGTGAACCAATTAATTGCAAACCATTGACATCCCTAATCATGTTTCTAATAACTTATCTATATTATTATTGAAGATGAAGGGATTGATTTGTATTGTGTGTTGAAAGAAGGAAGCCCAGGAGAACAGACTGCCGACCTGTTTTATGTGTTACATCAGTGCTCATTCTCTCCCAGTCTGTCATATCCTCTCATTTATAAATGCAGATTCATGTTTGCTCCACGTCTGTGCTATCTCATGACAGGATATCTGACAGGAATAGTGTGTGCTACACAAGTGTAAACCCTCCCCTCTGGTCACATGAAGCCCCTTCTGGCTTTGTAGCTGTGTCTCTATTTCCAGCAGACGCAGGAAGCGGCAAGCTGGCTCGTACACCTGTCTGTCTCATGGCGGCCAAGACGGGGGCCGTTTTGTAAAATGAGGAAACGTAAAGGTAGAGGAGAAGGCAGGTGGGCTGCACTGATTAAAGAGAATGAATAAAATAACTGTATGTTAGACAGATGTTTTGGCTGGCGTTGATACACCTGCAAGAGCTGCCTCGGTACGAGCGATCAGCGCTGCCAGTGATTGTTTATGGCGTCTGGTTTTCCTATTTGTGTTTGAGTGATTTTACTGTTCGCTGTTTATGTTTAGCTTCAGTGTGCAGTCCATTTCTGCTCAGGAGGAAAGCATTGCTTTTCCGATTGTGTGATTTATTTGCCTTTAAAGCATTTTATAGCCGCTACCTTGTTTGTGTCAGCTCAAGTGTGCTTTGCAAGTCCATCAGTAATGTCGTTGTGCTGTGTAGCTTTATATATGCTGCACACATGCTTTATGCTGGATACACAGCAGATGGTGCAGCGCTTTGCATCTATACTCTGCATCTGTGACACATGGCACACGAACAAATGTATGCATTTGATTCTCTGCATATACATGTGAATAGGAGGGAGGCAAATAAATAAATTAGGAATAAATTAACAAAAAATTAAATCTCAAATCAATCAGCATTGTCACATGAAATCATACAGTGAAATGTGATCCTGCTCCTTTTTTGCCTGTTCTTACATTGTAAGCTGCTTTATAATTCCAGACGAGGTGTAGTTTGTGTGCTTATGGCATCCTGGATGGTTCTGGTAATCCATGATTTTTGGTTGTTGCCTCTGTTGTCTTACAAATTAAATCCACCACACACTCTGAATTCATTGATGTCATCAATGACGTCGATGGTGGTGACCTGGAACATGCTCCAGATGCTGACTGGCTCCATCGTTCACATCACAGAGCATGATAGTTTCTTCACATATCCAGATCTTAACTACATGGCCATGTCGTTTTTGCAGCCGCCTCTGCAGCTGCCTTTGAACGGTGCACATCAGTCATCCAGATAATGCGTTCCGAATCATGTTCGTATTACTTTGAGTATGTCCTGCAGCTGCCTTTAAAAAGTTTGTACTGTTGCGTGCAGTATGCACACAACTGGGACATACTACTGGACCTAATGACATACTGCGCATTAGGACATACTAAATCTTTTTCTGGCACACTATATAGCATGGTAGTATGGATATTGGAACACAGAGAGAGTGTTTATTCCCCTTGTGGTGCAGAGCAAGCAGGACCTGACATTCCCACTGGTACACCTGTCACTGTGAGGCACACGCCTCCTCCCCTTCTCTCGCCAGCGTCCTCTGTTAGTTCGTGATATCACATCGAAAACTGATGCAGGCATGGAGGTTGTCCAGTGTTGTATCCAGTGCTTCACAATGGCTAACGGCATGCTAGTTTGGTTGGTGCCCATCTTCTCCATCTTTTCCTTCATGCTAACTTACGTTGACATTCAAAAATCATGACCTAGCCAACCTAGCAGACTTGGCAGGAGGATAGCTGATTCCTGCATCCTGAAAAGTGACTTGTAACCACAAAAAACACCACTAGCACTTGTGAAATAGACACAAGTGCACAAATTTTTGCAGAGATTTTGCACGAATTTAGTACAAATTTGACACAAATGTGACAGAGTGGACAGAGAGGTGACTGGAAATGTCTGTGTTTATATGTACTATAAACTGTTGTAGCTAAAGACCAGCTTGACTTGCTCAGGGAACTGTTGAGACATATTTGGGACAGGACCAGTTAGTATACTGTGCATCAGAGTCCTTTTTTTATGTTATCGTGTCACATCCTCTTGAATATATTTGCATAAAAGTAGCTGATAAGAACATGCACTGATTCACATTTTACTTACTTTTAAAAGTGACAGAATTTGCTGATAACACAACATTTTATTGGAAACATAACGTGCAAACAAGCAAGCAAAGGAAAGCCTAAAAAAAACAAAATTCTGCTAACCCATGTACGTTGTAAATATGTCCGTAAACAGATCCATACACAGCACATGTCTGCATCCTCGTGTGTATTTGTTTGCATGAACACATCACTTGTGAGTGCCACTTTCAATGTGCCGATGCACACTTGATGATGGACTGTGTGAGAGGGTGAGAGCGGGCCGGAGACAGCGCTGTGTGTATGTGTATTTTGATTACTGCACCACCCCCCTGCTGAGACACTTAAATGTGGTCAGACACACGCCGACTGATGGCCATCAATAATGCACATGGCGGGAGGATCCGGCAACCCGCGTTATCATCAGGGACAATTGGTCTGTCCCTGCTGGAAGCCCCCCCCCATCTCCACAGACGGATGGCTTCAATTTCCTATCTGATGAGGAAGAAAAGTAGGAAAGAAAAAACCCATCCATTGCCAGACTAGCCTGGCCCAAGTCTGTGAGTGAGTATCATCGTCCCATCTAATGCGTGATTATTAACATTAGGTCCCTGCATGAGACAGCCGGGGTGTTAGTGGGTCTTTATAATGGCTAAAGCATTCACTAACTGATGAGGCAATATCTCACAGTTTGTCAGCAGGGGTCCTGGCCCAGCTGTTGGCATTATATTGTGTGCAGGAGAAGGATGTGGGTGGGAGGCAAATTGGAAGAGTAAGGGAAGTGGGGTGTCAGTTTGTTGGTGATCAGAGCGAAGAAAATCTAAAAAGATTGTGTTTTTCAGCACATCATTTCAGCTTCAGTGGTGTTTATATCTAATGGTTATCATTCTGTCATCAGGAATTACGAGTTTATCTAATGTCAAAGAAAATAGAATTCATTTGAAAGGAGATTTTGGAAGTCAGACAGGAGGAATGTCTGTGAATCTTTTAAGCTTAGACTCGTGTGGCTGATTAATTCTTCCTGAAAGATATTTCTCTCCTCTGACAAAGCTGCCTGTGGTTGCATGTTGCGTGCGTCTGTGCATCAAAGAAAAGCGGAGAAAAAAAGAGGAAAATGTAGGCACGTGTGTGAGTGTGGATGCGTGGGCACATGTGTGCACAGCAGCGTTTCCACATGCGGCCGCGCTGGCATCACCGTAAACCACTGCCTCTGCCTCGGGGAGAACAGAGCTGTATTTCATCTTTGTTTAGGTGATGTCACATTCAGACTTCAATGGTAACGCTTCCAGTGCTGCACACTCAATGGCTACCACTCTTTAGTCTGGAAACCATTGCCCTGCCACTTCCTCCTGCTGGTCCATGACCGACGGCCCACTCACAGCCCTAATCAGGCCCTGATGCGAGAGCCCTTCGTTCCTGCATGGCTGAGGGGCTGTTTGAGGTGGTTTGCTGGTGATGGAGGTGGTGGAAAGTCTTTTGCCACCATTGCCTTCTCAGTTCTGGTACAGAGATGGGCCCCATTTTGGGTTTTCCTCTGGAGACGCTGGTGGCAGTGCGGATGCACATGTGGTGAGATGGTCAATGAAACAAGAATGAAGATATATCACAAGCTGAGAAAATTTCTCCTGCATACATTTCACCCTCTCCTTAAAAGCCGGGTGTGTAAGAGGGGGATTCAGTGGCATCTAACAGTGAGCAGATTGCAGATTGCAACCAGCTGAAACTCCCAATTAGAATTTTTTCACTGTTCATTGTTCAAGAGGTGTTTACTGGGAATTATCTGCAGAGGTCTCCTCCCCTCCAAAACAAACAGACCAGGTGATTTACAGCGGCAAAAATCCTAAATAAAGCAGTTTAATGAGACAAATCAGTGTTTCTCAGACACTTTTGACCTGCTAATGTGTGCTCACCTTTTTTCTCTGATAACTTAAAGAAGTAGCCCACCACCGAAAAGATGGTCTTTTCATAAAACTGAGTTGTCTGTACAGTAGAAAGATGCAAATACTTTTGAAATTGGTGCCACATGACCAGAGCAAACAGAGAAAAAAGGGCTGTGGCATTCGCTTTTGGTCAAGAGGCAGAAAACCTACAACTCCCAGAATGCACTGCGCAACACTGGGCCAATAAACGCTCCTGCTGGTAGGTGATGTAATGTGAAGTCGTCTGTTTTACACAATGGCTGGTAGTAGTCAGCTGGTAGTAAATGCTCTCGTTTTACAATTAAACGGTAAGCTAAAACATGTGTCTGAAATCAGTGATCAGCGCTGCTTAGTTTTACTGTTTGAACTCCAGCCTCTGTTTTCACGGTTGAGGTGAGGAAACAGTATGGCGCCCACTTCCTTTTCACTAACTCTCGCTATTACAGCTAAACAGTGCACTAAAATATGTTTTTGGTGAGAAATAGGCAGTGCAGTAACATAATATTGGTTTATATTTGATCAGCGCAGCCTAGTTTTACAGTTTAATCAGAGTTTGGTCTGAGTAAGAGAGACCGTTGTGGCGGCATGGGTGGCGGGCAATACGAAAATGCGAAGGAGCCGCCTGTAGTTTGAGCAAAAGCTTGAGAGCCAGTGAAACTCTGCCGAAAACGTGTCATCTGGCGGAGTTTTGCTGGGAGGGGAGCAGGGACATCTAGGCACTGGTGAGATTTATTTAGGTATCCCTTAAAGATCTAGATGTTCAGGAGGTTTTTACTGGGAGCCCAGTTATCCGAAGAAGTCTCTTACTGTCTAGGTGATTTAAACTGATACAAAACACTAAATAAAGCAGTGCAACGTTAAAAAATTGGTGTTTTCCTGATAGTGCTTGTTGCAAAATGGCTGCTAACTACGGTGGCCTACGTGACCATGTGAATGGTCCTGGCCAGAGCCAGTGTTAGGTTTGTCAGTTCTTGGCTGCTGTAGAAACATGGTGCTGTAACATGGCCGACTCTGTGGACAAGGACCTGCTCTCTGTATAGATATAAACGGCTCATTCTGAGGTAGTGACAACATAGTGATTCATATTTTAAAGCGTTTACACACTAAAGAAAACATACTTGTTATATTCCATTTCTGCCAATACATCCCCCTAAATCCTACACACTAGACCTTTTAATAAGTAATACATCAATCGGCTGCATCACTGCAGTGTTTGAACGTCACTTACAGTTTTAAGGTCAGTACATTAGTGTAATAAATTTATTCATAGCCTTCTCCCCGCCTCAGGGGCTGGCGGGCATCTTCTTTAATAAGGCACTGACATCTGTCTGCTGAGATTGCCCACTGAGCATCATCTCTCACAAATGGGGGCCAGAGACCCTAAGTGTGTGTTTGGCATTGTTTCCTCAAACAACACACACACACATAGTCGCACACACTGATATTTGGCTGCGTGCCATCAACGCACCATGAACACGGGAATGAAATGAACACATTAGCTCAAGTCATTGAGCAGCTTCCCACCCATACCGAGTCATACCTGTATTTAGCGTCCTGTCCACCGTGTGACTGTCGATATTGAATGCTAATGTATTTTTTTTCGCTCCGGCAGACACATATGTAACTCGCCATCAACAAGTCATATGAAACATGTGATCACTTCATTACATGGTGGATTTTATTTCCTCTTTCTTTCCCCCCATCGTCCATCTTTCCACCACTCCCCTGCACAGCCATTATATTAGCAGAGACACTGGAGGCAGTGTTTCTGAGCAGACACCAGTACGCTATATGTGAATTGCACAGATAAAAGACCATTCCTCCTTCTTCTGTATCATTAGTTACCATTGTGATCAAAAGATGAGAGTCAGGGATAGTTCACCAGACTAAATTTGTCCTCTTCGGTATTGAAGCGTGGTTCAAACGTTCATTTTTTTTGTCTTCAGGGCAATGGCTTCTTCTCGCCTGTTCAAAGACAAAAAGAAAAATCAAATGGGGTTTTGCATTTGATTATCATGCTTCTGATAGTATCTGCATCACAGAGAATTGAATCATGTCATTGCGCATATGTGAGCATGACAGCTGAGGAAATGCAAAGGGAATAGATGAGGAAAATGAAGCATTGCTTCCTGGCCAGAGGAAATAATCAGTGCTGTCAGTTAGCATGAGTTAAAATTAAACAGGTAGAGGTATGATGGAGTCTTCATAGGTATAGGATGGGTAGCTAAAGTGCATTTTTTTTTCATGGAATTTGGTTACCAAAAGAAAAATCTAGAATACACCAAAATGTGCTCCAATGGGTTGGCCTGGATGTTTTTAAGATTACATGTTTAGGCCTATAAAAAATGGTATGTGCTGAAAAGCTGCCAGGTCAGTAGTGCATTTTAGTATAATTACAACTCATGTCACAATACCACAAGCTTATCAGTGAGTCAGTAGCCGTGTCTTCATCAACGTAACAAACATTTAACTCACATGACTGATTAGCTCTTTTCACTGTCATGATGCTTTTTGTTTTGTTTTCTCAGTGTTTCATCTGTATGAGTGTGATTCTTTTGATTTCTTTTGATGATGTTTATGCTGAGAGTTTGAAATAAAGACTAAAAAAACCCTGAAGTTTTTGCTCAGCTGACGTGGCCAAAAATAACAACAGATAAAACAGTAGATCAGTGTGAAGTGATGAGGCAAAGTAAGGGCTTATTTTTGCTCAACTTTAGATACGGAGACGTATTTGTGGATGTTGTCTGCAAGCTTACTGATACGGATGATACGGAGCAGTACCGCCAGACATCGTAGAGGCATTGCAGAGTAGTTAAAGCAAGATTCAACCGAAGGAGAGGTATTTCTAGTTTGTGTTATTGTTCACTGTTTGAGATTTGCGCCCTCCTCTTCTGCCATGGTATACATGGCATCTGACTGGAGAACAAGAGCCGCCTGCTGCTTATCTCTGTCAGAATGCTGACTGACAGACTGACAGCTTGACCACCCTATCTGAATCATGAAACTGTCCTCCTAACCTGGCTGAGTTTCCATGAATCTGATTGGGTGGGTAAGCTGGCAGTGTGGGCAGCTCAGGGCCACCGCCTCTGCTCTGCAATTGGCATTATGTCCAAATGGCCCATATTTTTGCCTCACACACACAGTTTTATTTCTTGTAATGAAAATAATATTTGCCTAATTGCCTTAGAATAAGACGACAAAATAATCTGCTTTATGCCTTAGTAGGAAAAAGAATTCAGCAGCTTTTCCACCAAAGCTTCCAGTGCCTTCCCAGTGCAGAGATGTTAATAAACCAGCAAAGAGGAGCATTCACTTTCCCCAATGGAAACGAAGTCACATGGTGCAAATGTAGCAGCGCTAGTCCCATTTTTAGCAGCATGCTAAAATTTTAATGTGCTGTTTTAAGATCACAGAAATAGCATAAAAAATTATACTAGATGGAATCATGTAAATAAAGAATAAAATACGGCATTAAACAGTAGCTGTGTACAAGATATAAAAAGTGTGATGGTCCAAACTTGCAAAGGACAGCAAGGAGAGCAGACTAACCTCAGTGCTGCTGCTGAATGATGCTCCGTGTCCTTTTTAATAAGCACCAATAAAAGCAAACGGCCAGACTGCTGATATTACAGCTTCCACTCGACTGTCCTTCAGCGGGGCTTAAAAGGTGAAGGAGAGAGAGAGGAAAAGTGTGGCTGATCCTTTTTTTTTGTTTTATAGGTGTCAGAGGGTGGTATTGTAACCTGCATAAAATGTGTCCCTGGCAAAAAGAGGAAAAAAAGAATCACCAAAGATATGCTGCATGCATATTTTACAGCTGCTAGAGAGTGCATACAAGGGTGCAAGTGGTGAGAAGACGTGGTAGAGGTGCCTCCTGATTTTTTTCTTCTCTCTGAGTGAAGTGGATAGTATGAGAAGTGTTTAAGCTGAGAGAAAAAAAAAAACAGGAGGACATTAAATAAAGTGCAAAAAGAGGAATAGGAAATTGGGGGTGAGAGTCTGGAGGAGAGAGTCTGCAAAGCCTTTTCCCTCCTTGCCAGCGTATTCTGTCCATTAGTGTGAGTGGTGCTTTTCCACACTGTGGTTACCTCTCTCTTCAGGTTGACTTATCCCTCCTGAAGCATGCGTGAGTGGCGGGGGAAGGCAGAAGATGGAGAGGAAAATGGAAGTGATGGAGGCAGAGGTGGGTGGTAATTAGAAACATTACTGTCATCGGAGGGTTATCCGCGCATCTTTTCTGCCGGTCCGTTTTTTGATACTGCGGATAGAAATTACCCCGGCAGCCAATTAAAGGGCCTTTCTCTCTGCCTGATAAGAGGGCTATTAATACTGTGGCAATGGCTGGCACTTAACTGGCAATGAATGCCTGTCGATGAGCGTTGAAAGTTTATCAACTCCTCCCGGGGCTCCGGCTCTTTCTTTCTTTCTTCTAGAGAGAATTAACTGATACCACGCGGGGCTAAGCTCCGGGCGTCTTATCAACTGATTACTCTCTAAAACCATCAAGTGCATTTTTAATGGGGAAAAAAGGGAAGAGTTGTTTCTGCTGTGAAATATAAAAACAGCTCTGGGCGTACAGTGTGTGAGCTCTGTCATAAAATATAACAACCGCCTTGTGGAGTTATAGTCTCATGCGTCGTACAAATGGCTGGTTTTAGGCGCTGTGTGTGTGTGAGGATGTACTCGGTGAAGGATTTTCCCTCCCTCCAGGAAAGGACGGGAGTGTTCAACAAGCTGTCTCCTTGAAGACTTTTTCTTCAGTGTCTTTCTGTGTGTTGGTCTTTGCCACAGAGTCAGGGTGTGTAGGAGTGCGCATAGCTCTGCAGTAATTGGGTGCATGCCAAATGCTAACAGCATATCAAAGCATGTCACTCACATTGTGTTTGATGGACATCTTTATAGCAGCGTCCTAGAACGCTATTAGTGCTACTCAGTTTCTTTGATTGCACATGCTTTTTATTAAAGTTTCAGAGTTACATAACTCCAATTATTTGTTCAAGTAAAGCATTCAACAGAGGTGAGTACAGTGTTTAAGTGCAAACAGGGACAAGTGGAGTTTGCACAGACTTCAATGAGTTAAGCACACATCATGTTTGGCGCCTAAAGACCAGCGACACATGAAACACATACAGCTTTTCAGAATACAGTATCTATCCTACTACTGAGTCCCATTTTCTTCTTTCAGTTCTTGCCATTGTGCCCGTTGGTTATGATACTTACTTAGCAATTTGCTTGTAGGGAATTAAAGTTAAAACAAACCTCAGAGTAAGTTTAGTGTAAAGGATGATTTGTAGTTGTGTTAGGCTGTATGCAGAGCTTATGCAAGTGGTCTACCCCATGGTGAGCATTGATATTTGTGTGGTGGTGTGTCTTTTACCCCCTTTACACCTTGCAGTCGGATTGCTCTTGACCACATGAAAGTACAGGTGTAATTACACTCGAAACGCATTGAGGACGGATTGTTATCCGATCTGCCGAACTGCAATTGCAATCCGATCACAAAAAACGCATGTTGATGCAAGGTGTAAAGGGGCCCTGTGTTGCTCTCCAGTAACACCTCCACAATGCTAGTTGGCAGTGGGGTTTCTCTGCCACCACTTTGAGATTCTGTGAAGTGCAGTAAAGTTTGAATGATTCAAAACACAAATAAAACTGTAGATGGCTTTATAGCGACTATATCAAACACAAGTACAAAAATCCGGCTCCATTATAACTCACAGGGTTCACAGACAAAACATTTGTCTTATACAGAACATGTTTTCCCCACATGTGCAACATGCTAACGTTATTAGCATAAGCCTATGGCATTTATCATTGCATAAATTAGCTTAATGGCTAGTGGACTTTCTTCTGCTCATATGAAGCCAGGATAAATCACACACAAGACTATTTTTGTGAAGGCTTTATCGTCTTCACGTTTTTTTGTTTCTTATTTGTGAAATTAAAGTAAATAAAAGCTTTGTTTCCACTGAGGGAAATGGTTTCATCTTACAGAAATAAACAGGAGGCCTGCGTCATTGCGATGTATAGCTTCTTCTGGGGAGGTACATGTCAAGCTATGGCATAAGTACGGTGTTGATTCAGCACTGAAATATAAATCCCACTTAATGAGCCAAGAAGCTGGTTTGTAAAGGTAGCATTAGTTTCCTTTTACGTTTTACGAACCATGGGCTTTTGTTTTCCCAGAACAGAAGACCAACAACACGTGGAAGACCTGTTTTTGCCTGAGGCCTCCATATTTATTTAATTCTTTGCAATGGGAGTTTCGTATATTTACACTCTGCTACAAACACCGCAGCCTGACATGGTGGTTGTTGTCTGTTCTGTGCTCAGTGCTACTCGAAACATCGTTCGTCACTTGTTCTTTTACCCTGCCCTCCAAACATAGTGGACGAGGGGCAACAACAGTGGAGGAGAAATATCTTTGTAAACTGTAGGCTGTGTATTTATATGTATTTCTTTGTCCACAAAATCTCATGAACAAACCTAGAGTAGTGCTTTGCGTTTGAGGCAGATTATCACAGATCCGTGATAAAATTTGAATTTAATTTAAATGTTTTAAATACAGGAGGGTATGTTGAAGTACATGGGATTTAGTGGGTTTTTTTTTTTTTTTTTCTAATATTGAATGTAATGATGGATTGCACTGGTATTTGTATCCAATATTGAGTGTCTTGTACTGTGATAGGGTTGTAATTGGACTTTAGTGAAGGTCATTTCTGCAAGATGAACCAGGCAATACGTCCGCCAATACGATGCCAATTTTAGGAACTAGCTTGCTGTTATGGTTGCTATCGTTACAGGTAATAAAAACTCTGGGTGTGATGAGACATTCCTGTCATACATCCATGTTTTGACAGCACAGGAAGGCGAACGGACGGGACTGCTAATTCATGAGTCGAGCATGACAGGGTTGTGTTTCAGTGTCGCTCACTCACGTGACACTGACACTCCGTTAGAATGTTGATTTCCTTTGGGAACGTCCACACTGAAATACCCACTCACAGTTCTGTAAGTCACTTTGTACTCATGGGGTCACGCCTCTGCTCAGCAGCTACAGAGACCAACACATGACTCCAGATGCAACATCATAAATCGCCCCATCAAGATGAAGCAAAGTGGGATGTCAGCGTGTGTCTTTCTCTTTCTGTCTGGCTCTCTCTTCATGCCTCTGTGTGTGTGTGTGTGTGTGTCAGTGTGTTACCTGTCGCTGTGCACGCCTGTGTATGTTTATGCTCACACAAGTGTGTGCATGTGAGTGAGAGAATGAGGCTAGCCATGCAAACGTGCCGAGAGAGAGACTCTCAGTAAAAGCAAGAGTGCCCCTTAAAAGAGAGGAAGAGGGAGGCGAAAGACGGAGCTCGACTGTACATTTACGGATGAAAATTTCATGACGCTAAATCTAGACAGACTTTTAGTGTCAGTCAGGATTACGGCAGCAGCCCGAACATTCATGAATTATTAAACCGGGAGAGAGATCCCTGGGTGCTTGGACCAGGAGCAGATGAGAGGAGAGAGAAGGCGAGAGGGGGAGTCAAGCTTGAAGTAAATAAATAAATAGATCAATACATGCAAAAGCAAATAAAGTCGGCGCGGGTGGCTTTAAAGCTGGATTGCACCTTCGTAGGGGGAATCTGAAGGGCACAGTGTTGGGTATAAACTCTGGCTTCTGGAAGATGTCAGTGCCAGTCTGTGTCTGCTCAGCTTTCAGACTATAAGCTCACTGTGACAAGACGGGGAACTTGGGAGTGCTTGCGCCTATAAATTGGGGGGAGGGGGCTGGCAGGGAGAAGCATCTAATACAAAAACCCTGTGCTGTGGAGGAGAAGATCGCGGTGCCATGACAACCATCCAGTTATCTGCGCTCTCAGTATATGTGAAGTTAATAGCAGAGAAGTACTGCGGAGGGGTTAAGTGTCTGTATGTCAGAATGCAAAGTACCTGCAGTGATGCAACATGTATGAGATTCCAGAAAGATTGTATGTTTATTTAATCGTTCACATACGTTTGTATTGTGTACCTGGAGGATTCAAAATGTATGTGTCAGGCAGCAAATAAGGGCCGAGGCAGTGAACATGCAGCATTAATTTCTGCAGATGTGCACAACAAATGCTCCGAAGGAATGCAGGACGGCCATGATGTGCATACAAATGTGTTTTAAAGAGAGCTGTAAGTAACGTCCACACTAACGTAGACTGAAAATACTGTTGACACGTTGTTGGGTTTAAGATGCCTCTTCAGAATTTGTTTGCTCACATGAAATACCAGAACAAATAAAAAACAGTTTTCCATCTTCTGCAGGCTGCTTGAGTCAAGAGGCTTTCAACCAATTCAGATTTCTTCCTTTGTCTGATAATCAACAAGAACATGATGTACCAGTAAGTCAATCCTACTGGTAACCTGGGTTATATATGGTGGTGGTTTATTCCACTGTGACATAGCTCTGTACATTATAGTTTTCTTTAAAGCACTGGTCTTAAGTAGTGTTGAGCTCATTGCTCCAAAAATGTAATATATATTACTCATTACTCCTTTCAAAAGTAATATTACTTACTTATTACTCCCTGCCAACAGTAATTCGTTGCGTTACTCGTTATATTACTTTTTTGTTACACCTCACAAAATTGGTATTTGCGTATCTCCTCAAAGTTCAGATGTGTGCCTCTGTGAATGCCAGAGTGATCGCTAAAGCCTAGTTCACATTACACGATTTTCACCCTGATTTTGAGGTCGCGGAGGATCTTGAGAGCCATTAAGAAGTCCTTGGGTCAGAGGTGAGTCAGCAGGTAGTCTGCCACGACGATTCCTCATGTGTGAACAACCTTACGAGCAAGTCACGCCCTCGTCTGCGACTGGGACTGGATATCTGGCATGCTAGAAAACTGGAGAGGTGACAAAGAGCATCAGCCATTGAGAGGAAATCAAAGTCCTCCGCTGTCATCCCGCTCGATCATTCAGCTATGACAGGTATAATAATCTGGGTCAGAACACATGCATAGACTATATAGACAGTACAATGCAAGCTAATAGGCTAGCGGCACAGCGGCAACCGAGTTTCATTCATAGAACTCACC
>JAPZEB010000014.1:6843835-6854169 GCA_029783705.1 Chaetodon striatus | reverse complement strand
TGTTTAAATGTGTAATTAGTGGTAGATTTGATTTAGTTGAACTATGAATATTGTATACAGAATCTGAATCTCACTCTGAGTTACTGTTGTTGTTCACAAACTAAAGAAATGAGAGACCATGTTTGTTTGTTTCCTGGTTGCTAAACCAGTGCTACAAATGCTGCACTGGTTAAAATAAAAATATTTAATCAAAATTAAGCAATTTTTAATTGTTGATTGGATATAGGTTGGTTTCCGGAAAGGATGGTGTCTGAGTCCCAACCCAAGAGATGGAGAGGGATGGCAGATTTATAAAACAAGAGGGACACATTTCGGTCATGAGCCATGTTTTCACCAAACACTTTCAGTGCAGTACCTTTTAGGATCACACGTAACCTGTATAGACATGTACCTACACTGTAAATCTGTAACAGGATGGTAACAGCTGTGTTACTGCTCTATCCAGCTCTTGCTGTGTTTCCTCTTCCCTCAAAATGCAGATGAACGTCTGCACCTTGCTGATTATCCAAAGAACAGGGTTGAGGGTTTTAATTGACAGTATCAGTATGTTGTGTGCATACATTTTCTAATAAAGAGGCAAACTCCAGCTAAAATAATGTAATTTGATTTTAAAAAGTAGTTCTGTTGGTACCATTTACAACTTTAACACAAAAATAACATAATTCTTACTCAGCTGAACTAAGGACACTGGACAGCGTGGTGGAAACAGGGCTGTTGCCAACAGGGGGGGTGGTGTCCCTCCATCTCAGATCACCCACTGAGCAAAGGAGAAGAGAGGGAAGCAAAAGGAAAGATGTAACGAGAAGCTCAAGGTGACAAAGCTGCTCACTGACAGTCCTAAACAAATAAGCCAGCTGTTGGTGTGAGAAAGGAGTTGACCAGGTCACAGGACCTGCTCAATAAATCACCATCTTCTGCCCCTGAGGAGAGACTTTTGTCACCCTGACCACAGATAAGATAAACAGTGTTGGAAGCAGAGACTGTACTAGTCTGCTTGTTGCTGGTTCACTTCTAAAAGGACTTAACAATCACAGGCATAATGAACAGTTGACACCCTGCTCTGTAGTTCTTAAATAATTTGATCTCAGCTTGTTGAACCATGTGTGATCTGTGATGTCGATGATGCTGTGTGGCCCTCAGAGAGCTGCCTGAGCGCCGCTGCTCGGACCTTTAGCCAATAGAAGGTCAAGCGAGAGCACACAGTCCACGCTCGGCTTGTCAGTGGTTCAATCTGTCATGTCAGAGCTGAGGTCGTCTTGAGCCTTGATGGGTGTGGATGTTATTCATCCTTAGCCCGTTGGTTGGGAGGACATAAGGAGCAGCAACAACACAAGAAAACTACACACCAACAACCATCTGATCTCGGCACAACCCAGCCAAAACTTTTGTAGAAACCACTTCCATAAAAATATGTAAATTTGCGAATGTGAAGGTGCCCCGCGGAGTTTACCGTGTAAACAAACAGTTCTGTTTACCTTCAGTGTTTCTCACCAAAACACATTCTGTGTATCCTCGAGGCCTCCAAATACATGTTGGATGCATTAACAACGTCACGACAAAACTTGTTGTGAATGTTTGGAAGTCAGCATTGTTTACATCAGCTCGCAGGCTTCCTCTCTTCTTCGTTGGTACCTTTTCTGGCACATGAGAGCAACAGACTGTCAACATGCATCGCTTTTTTCAAAGCCTAACCCAACCTAGTGTTGTAATGTATATCACGCCAACCCTGGCACATCTAAACGCTGCTCTACAGTGCCTCAAGTGGTCCAGAAATTTAAGAAACACCTAAAATTAATAAACTTCTTTGAAGCTCTTTAGTTGTTTTTTAATTACACCTCAGTTTAAAGACCTGTCAGAGCGGCTGAATCAGTCATGGGACACACTGCTTCTTGCTTTAGGCTAAAGATGTACCTGTTTCCCAGCTGATTCGCTTTATTAAGCAAAGTTTAGTGTCGTCTTTTTATAGAACAAACCCGCACACAGCTTCTCCTCAGCGACATCAGCGAGGTACTTTCTTTCCCCTGCCGAGAAACAGAACGGGGCCAGGAGGAAGAGCCGGTGTTTATTTTTTGAAGTGTCCCCTGATGAAGGTGCCAGGATGTATGACAGGGTGCGAGAGAGAGATGGAGGGAGAGGGCGAGGACGAGGAGAGAAATGGGGGAGAAGTAAACTACAAGAGTGGCTGACAGTCCCAGGGCTTCTCCATCACTTTACAGCCATGTATGGAGTTAGCTCGGGGAGCCGCGCCGCACCCTGCGGAGCTGCCCCGACGACAGGCACCGGGAGAGGTGTTATCACCCCGTTAAGCACAGAGAGAGGAGGCATTAGAGGCTGAGGAGAGGAGTGGTGACAGGTCTCTGCAGGACAGGAGGCAGGAGCAGATAGGAGCGCTTCCTTTAGGGGGCAGGGGGGAAAGAGGTTGGGAAATTTCACATCGCCAAAAAAGTCCCGTTGGATAAAAACATGCAGGACGCCACTCAGTGAATAAAGTATATTCTCAGCTCTGAGAGGAAGGTGTGAATCTGTGATTTTGAAGAAGAGAAGGAATAAGAAAAGAGAAGGAGGATAAAGAAAGTAAGGGTAAGAATATGATGGAGAAGGACTAGTGTGCCATTTCCTGTGTGTCTCTACCTGAAGAGAGACGAGAGACAGTTGGTTAGAGACAGTTAGGTGTCAACTGTTAGATTAATCGACACCTAATTTGATAATCGATTTATGTTTGTTTCTTTACTCTGTGTCGATGAACTGAAGATCTCTGTGTTGTGGATGAAATGAGACGTTTGAGGACGTTATCTTGTTTAAAAAAAAAAGGGAGGAAAGAAAAGAAGGAAAGAAAGAAGGAAAGACAGAAATGAGACTGAAGGATGGGAATAAAAGGTGAAAGGCAAGAGAGGGGGGAAAAAAGGAAAGAAGGAAGGGAAGAGAGAAACACAAATGGAAAGAGGGAAGGAAAGAAGGAAATAAAGGAACGACAGAAAGAGATGAAAAGAGGGAAGGAAGGAAAGAAAGAAAGAGACAAAGAAAGCGAAGAAAAGAAGGGAGGAAAGTAAGGAAGTTAGATAAAGAGGGAAGGAAAGAAGCAAGGAAAAGGAGAGAAAGACAAAATGAAAGAGGATAGGAAAGAAGGAGAGACAAAAGAAAGAAGGGAAGAAAAACAGGAAAAGACAGAAAAGAAGGACAGAAGGAAGGAAAGGTAAAGGTAAGAAAGACAGGGGAAAAAGGAAAGAAGGAGGGAAAGAAGGAGAAAAGGAAAGAGAGATGGAAAGAAAGAGAGACAAAAAGAAAGGAGGAAAGAAAAATGGCCACAGAAAGGACAGATGGAGGGAAATATAGAGAGAGGGAAAGAAAAAAGAGAGAAACAAAGAGGGAGGATAAGAAAGGTAGGAAAGAAAGAAAGTTTTATAAAGAGAGAAGGAAAGAAAGAAGGAAGGACAGATAGAAAGAAAAGAAAAACAGGAAAAGGGAAGAAAGACAGGGAAATGAAGGAAGGAAAGGGGAAGAACAAAATAATAAAAGGAAGGAAGGACAGATAGTAAGAAGGAAAGAAAGAAGGAAAGAAGAGCCCCTTGTTGAATATACGTCCCATGATCTTCATCCCTCTTGTGGCAGACGAGGACACTTAGAGAGACAAATTCCAGCTAATTGCAGCTGCGTGTCCACCAGAGTCTCTGGGACAGGCCACGGCTGGGGTCAGGCCAGCATCAATCACTGAGGGGGGGCCACACAGATCTGGACCCTCTCTGGAGACCATTACAATGGGGCCACAATGGGCTGTGGTCAGCCTCCATCTTTCCTATAGGAGGGGGTGGACGAGGTCACAGTGTCCTGAATGGACAGTGGCCAGCGGTGACCCACTCTTTATTGGCATGCAGAATAATGGACAGTGGTCAGTGACGCGGGGGGTTGTGGGAACGGATTTAGTAACAGAGGTGATCGTGGTCGCGGCGGTTTGTTTCACAATGAAGAGAAGACGGAAAAATACATCTGCTGTAATTTATTTAGCGAGGGCAGATTCTTTTCTGACACGTCGAAGTATCTGAACGCAGCTTTTAATGCCATTATCTGATCCTTTTTTCTTCCTGTGCTCGTGACATACCTGTCAGTTCACACCTTTTACTGCTCCACACGTTATGAAAGCACAGAATAAACACGTGTAAAAGACATATGTAGAATACGGTCTGTGTCTATGGGCCATTGCTCTTTCAAACCCCACTTCACAAATCCAATAATCAAGCTATCAATCACAACCAGACACAACATTTGAGCTCAGAAATGCATACGATTTTCATCCTTTCCTCACCTGAACATCTCTTCTCTGTCTTTTTATATCTTCAAGTGTCTCCTCCAGGGGTCAAGTAAACATCTCACATTGAATCAAAGAGTAGCCTTTAGAAAACACTGTACACATGAATCATTTATGAAATGTTAGTGCCTATCATGTCATGCAGGGTTGTGTACGTTCGGTGAAAACTATTCTAAACTGTTCTCAGATGGATTAATCATTTATACTTTGTGTATTTCACAATACTATCAGATAACCACCTGCATGGTCAGAGAGTATTGTTGGTGGAAACTAAACATACAGTGAAAATGTGCAAATCCTGCGACTGTGTGATTGTGTTCAGTCACTCCAGTGTGGAGACCAAAATCCTGTCAGCTTCACTGGACTCTCTCCCACACTCTGTCTGTCACTCCTGATGGGAATACCAACTGATTTGCGATCATGCTATAATTCCTGCCGTTTCACCTTTCCAGTCTTGGAGCTCTCATAATGGATAAAACACCTGATGAATCCACAAATCCTCGCTCTCTGGAGCCCAGACGGTTTGGTCACAGCCTGATCTTTCACTGTACCCCCTTTGTGTTCTTTGCATTCTTTAAATCCTTGTTTCCTGTTCTGGCCAATCAAACTTAACATCCTTCATGTCATCCAGACAACGCTTTATTATCTCTGATTAAATACTTTCCCTTATGGAATTACTTGTAGCCTTGTTTAAGTGATGTCAGTGACCAGTGATATCCATTAAGGAAGATTGTGGTCTTGAACTTCTTCACAGTAGAATCACATAAACTACAGTACATGTTGTATAGATATCTAGTAGATGGGTCGAATACTTAGATATAGGAAGTGATCCAACCCGTTCTCATTCCCAGGGCGTCAAATACGGCAGCCTAGTTGGTGGCTCATGGCTTCTGTTACTGACTTGTACGGCAGCTTACAGCGTCTATGTGAGACCCACAGGGCTTTCAGTTAACTCCAATGTAATCCTGATAAATAACGCAGAATAGAGTGGTGGTGGATGGGTCAGTCCATTCTCCATTCTTTGCCATGCCCCTTGGCGTCTTATACAGACGAAGAAAGCCCCATTTGGCATCACTTTGATACACACTGGGCTTTCAGCTAATTCCAATTAAATCCATCCGTGGCAATATTGGATGCTCAGAGCAACTGACGTAGTAAAGAGTAAAAAAGTCCAGGTGGGTCAAATGAACACAGACTTCCATCCAGGAGACTGTTTGTTCGTGTCCTGTGTGAAACCAACAGTTAATGCTGTTTTAATGTATTGTCACCTAAATTACATCCGTATTCGTATTTACGTCACGTCATGTTGACTGAAAACTAGGGTTGCAACAGAATTATATTTCCACGGAGCGATAGCAGTCTCAGAAAATATTGTGGTTTCACAGTATCACGATATTACAGAATCATTATTATTATTGTTATTAGACAAAGTGACCCTTAAAGAAATGAAAAAAAAAGGGTTTATTTTTGGGTGAACTAATGTTTTATTACGTTAATTAAAACTTGGAAGTGTTTAGTTATTTTTGAAAAGGGAAACCTTAAAGACAAGATTCTCAGTCCAGTTGCTTTTTTTCCCCAATATCTTAGATAAGCAAATGTTAACGGTAGAAGACACCTTGATTTTAATATTAGGGTATATCTGGAAACTGGTATATCGCTGCAACCCTACCGAAAACATTGTTTTTTTTAAACTGAACAAAACTTGTTGCCTTAGCCTAGCTGCGACTATTTGACAACTTCAACCACGCGATACAACAGGTTTCACCCAGGAGACAGCTGTGTGTTATATACAGACTTTAAAGGGAGTGTCTTATAGAGACACCGAAGGGTGCCTTTGACGTCAGTGTCGCACTCTGGGGGAGTGAGAAAGTGTCAGTATTCGATGACCTCGGAGCTTCATTATTTGACCACCTGGGATAGAGAAGGTGTGTGAACCCAAAGTCAACCTAAGTTTTTTTTTAATAACTGGTGTACATCATGTAACATTGTCGTCATAGTCATATACATAGTCGTACTTGTTAAAGGGGAACCCCACCTTAATTAAGAATTCCAATGGGTTATTTCCATGACCTAGAAAAGTCCAGTCAATATTTGTGAACATAAGCGACTTTCTCTCAAAGCCAGAAACCAGAAAAGTAAGTCTCAAACTTGTGATGTCATTAAGTATAAAGTCTGGAGCTGCTCCACAGCCTGATTACTTGATTACTTTTATACCCAAATGAGCGTTTTCAGATCTGAAACAGTAAATGTCCCCATATACTCAGAACGTTCCCCTGGGTTCTCTCAGTGTCATCTCGAACAGTGGTTCCCAACTGGTCCAGCCACAGGGTCCAAAGTTCTCCTTAGTCATTAGTTCAAGGTCCACACAAGTTAATACATCCAGTGTCATACTTGTGTTTGACCATGTCATAGAGCTAGTTTGCTGTCTCCGTCAAGCAGCTGTCCGATAGTCACTCACTCTACAGCAGGAAACAACACTTCAGAATAAAAGCTCTGTGCTGGAAATTCAATGTACTTCAAAATAAAGTGTTAATAGACTCACAACCCACTTTTGGACTGCGACCCACCAGTTGGGAATGGTCTTTCACCATGAAGCAGCTCCAGACCTCACACCCTGTGACATCACAAATTTGAGTCTCAGCACTCTAATTTTTGGATTTGGGAGAGAGTTGTTCATGTTAACTAATATTTATGGACCGTCTTAGACCATAGGAATCACGTGTATTAATTGTGAAAGTAGGCGTAGTTCCCCTTTAAGTTCCTCTAGCAAAGATAGTTACTTTAATTCAAGTCATGATAATTTTTCTTAACGTTGACAAGTAGTTTTGTTGCCCAAATCTGAAGTAGCTTTGGCTTTCTTTTGAAAGAAAATGAAGCATGTAACAAGCGGAAACTGATACGTCCAGCATTGATGCTAGAGTGTCATGGTTTGAAGTGTAGGGCTGCCGTATTTGGCGACTTGGAAGTGGGAATGTGTTTTATCATATAGAATAAGGTATATATGTACATTCTGCCTCTTCTTTGTCCCTTGCAGAATTTTCGTGTTATCTTCTCAAAAATCCTCCTCATTTGCAAACACCTGCTAATGTGCAGAAAGCTGGATGATCATTATATTATCTCCAGGGTTCTTTTGTTGCAGTTATCAAGTTGTTTCATCTTCAGTGGCTGTTTCTGCTCTATTTTTATCTGTATCCAATTCTTTCCTGCTGTCCAATTCCCCCACGAGGCATCATTACAGTTTGATGTGAACTATACTGAAATCTAATCTCATATATTACAGCAAGATGAAGGTAGAGACGGGAAGCATTTCCAAAAATGTGGCCTGTCTGCAGACAATGTCACATTAAAGTGTCTCTATACAGCATGTTCAGCAGCTCAAATCAGAGCCTTCATCTGGCGTGAGGGCGACTTTAATGTGGCACTTAAACAGCTGGCTGTGTGAGTGAGAGTTACACAAAGAGTTGTTTTATGGCGGCGTGGATTGGCTCCGCTGTGACTATTTTCCATATACAAACTGGTCCGCCGTAACAGACATTGGAATCATCTGGTCATCTTCGGCTGCGTTGAGCTAATTATTCCTGACCAATAAAAGCAAAAAAACATACCAGAATAGTTTTTTAACGTGGTTCTGATTTTCCAGCTCATTTCACAACTTGGAACTAATAGAGCTGGCAGTCCATCTTCAAGAGGAATACATTTTGAGATTTATTGGTGTGTTGATAGACAGACCTGAACTCTAATCTGTTCCTTACTGAGGATCTCATTGCTACAAGGGCTTTTAAGTTGCCTCCAGATCTCATCACGGGCTCGTTGCGTGTCACGAACATTTGTGAGCTCGTTTGAAGAAGACGAAGTGTAGAAACGGTGTTTAGTTATGAGGTCAGAAACTCTGACCCCTGACTCGTTCCCTTTTTGAGTTGATTGCGTTAAAGATGCCAAGGTTTAATCCGAGAACTTTACAGTTGCATTCTTTCCACGGCCCATCCGCTCACCAGTCGGCTCGTACACAGCTGCAAAAAGCATCTGCATGAGGGAAGTGTAGTAAAGTCGCTGGGCTAAATTTATGTATCCAAGTGTAATTGGTCTTGTAGCTGCTGGAATACATCAACTGTAATTCAGCAATACTGCATACAACTTATTAAAGTTCAGCAGAAGTTCAGTTTAAAATTAAAGTTCACTCAAAGTGCTGTTTTTAACTCAGAGCACTATTCTAAGGAACGGGCGAAACGACGCGGGGGGAGAAAAGAAGCAGCGAGCAATACATTTTCATCTGAAATTCATGTATACGCCATTAACTTTAATGGATCTCAGCTTATCTGCATTCAGAGCCGTCAACGCAAACCGTTAGCCGCTCAGTAAATTTCCATGCAAAGTTTTCATACTTGAGAACTTGCAGAGGAAGTGAGGCTCACTGAAATATTTATATAGAGCATGCAGTCACTTCTGCATGAGCGAGCGCTTCAAGATGAGATACGGTTAATTTAGGCAGAAAATACATCGTCTATTAATATGTGTATACCATGAATATTTAAGTGCGTCTCTCAGTCGTGTCTGACGCTGGGGACAGGTGATGTAAGCCGAACAGCAACCGTGGAATTCGACGCGCCCTCCCCTCTGTCTGCGTAAACAGTTTCTCATATGAGCTGCTTTGACACGTCGGAGACGCTCTCCGTGCTTCCTGTACCCTAAACCCTGACCTGTGTGCCATCTCACTGGCATACAGCATCTGATGCAGCTAATGTGAAACATACCAGCACAGTGAGCCCAGGGCTCCTTCAAATGAGATTAGAAAACTTCACATATGGCTCCTAATCCTCTTGATTTAAGGGCCAGTTAAAGCATTTCCCAGTAATATGTTTCCACTTCCTGTTAGATCAAGCCTTATTATAATATGTTTACTGTAAGCAGGGCAGGGTAGTGTTGATTCTTACACTCACTTTGGCTTACATGTCTTGTGTGCTGCACATGAATTCAATTTAAAGATACAAAAATAAACCAGAATATGCTGCCAAAAATATGGCCTTAAAGTAACAGTACAGATCATTAACTCACTCATTAACAAAAACTCAGTTTGAGGTAAATAAACAAGTTGGCGTGTAGAGCTTCATTTCATTCTGTTCTCATGAAACCTTCAAAAATATAACGTGGAACATGTACACCAGTTTAAGCTCTTGAACCCTGGTTTCAGCTTTACAGTTAGAGATTTTTTGATATTTCTCAAACAGCCTGCAGCCGTAATGATGGATCAGTTGTGGGATCCAGTTGGGCTGAAGAGGTTAAATGTAACATGTAAATATTACACGTTATATTGTTAAATGTTATGAAAGAATTTATAATCTATACCAGTTTTAAGCCTGAAGGGGATCATGTGTTTGGTTATGAGTGTGTGAGCGTGTGTATCCGTCTGTCTGCAGCTAATCTCGCAAACTACTGGACCAGTCAGCCTATTAATAATATTTTGTGTGCACTTTTATGACTATGCCCAAAGATTTCAAGTGGTTGTGGTGATTCAGACTTCTTGAAAAACGTTTTTTAATTGACTGTTTTGCTGTCATTGATCGCTGACTCCTCAGTCCTGTTCACGAGCAGCTAGGTGCTGAAAGTTTTCGGGAAAATGACTCGGCTTACAGGCCATGTTTTGGCCTTTGTCATGGCTCAAAAACTGACGTCCATAGAAAAGTCTGGTCTCATTTTGAACTACAGCATCTGCAGATTACTTCCATACCCGATTGTGATATGATACCAGATATATATTTAGATTTCAAGATTGTGCATGTTGTCTTTTCCAGGCTTTGAAAGCTGCATTACAATGAAGTCACACAATATTCCTAACTCACCAGACTGTTGTAGCTGTTCTTTTATTTGTCTTTACCCACTCAGTCATTGTATCCACATTGCTGATGATTATTTACTAAAAAATGTTGTTGTGTAAATACTTTGTGGAAGCACCAATAGTCAACCCTATAATATTGTGGAAATATTGATATCGATGTATTTATTTTCTATGTCATTCAGTCGTAGTCAGAAGGGA
>JAPZEB010000014.1:6692640-6705935 GCA_029783705.1 Chaetodon striatus | reverse complement strand
AACCCCCAGACGCGTATTAAGCACTGAGGTAATAACGCGTATCAGTCAATACTTGATAGACACAGTGCACTGATTTTGTGATTTCTTCTTCTTAAATGCTATTTTCACACACCTACTAATGGACAATTAAACCGCGTGCTGCTTGAGGAAAGCGCATCAGCAGGCTGGAGTTTATGACGTTCACTCAGCTGCCAAAAACCAGGCGGTGCTTAAATCACACGGCGAGCTATGACAGGATGTTTATCTGTCATCATCACTGTAGTTAATGCGACAGGGACTGGACTGTTCTTTCCAGACTGCTGTTGGTTCAGGATGACGTGATGAATATGTCTGGGGTCTGTCTGCTTTGTCCCACCACACGTTTGTAGTCAGTGTTTGTGTGTGTGTGAATGCATCTGTGAGTGTGAATACAGGCAGGGGTCTACTCAGTTTAGACATGAACAGATTTTACAGAGCAGGTGAACACATTAGAGGGACATGAGTACATGTTGGCATCTCGTCGGTTACATCTATCAGAGAGAGAACTCTGCTCTCATGCATTGTTTTTTCTCTATTATTTCTTCCATATTTATGCCTTATATAAGCAGTCAAAGTAAGATCAGTGTTTAGATAATTAAACTTGATACAGACGGGGGACGAATTAAAGGAAAACCCTGGATAAATGAGCCGAGGAGACACATTTTTGCAGTGTGTCCCGCACTGCTGGCATTAGGTGGCCCTTGTTGGCTGTTTCAGAATCAGCCGATTCTGTTTGTCGAAATGGTGGCCGGGCCCGTCGGTGAGAGACATCACTTCACGAGAGAAGAAACGAAAGTACGGAAAGCAAACAAACTGCCAAAGTCAAGGACGTGAAACTAAAGAAACGTGTTATATGAAGTAAGGTTTCCTTTAGCCATTTAGCTCTTTAGCAGAAATGGTTCGTAATGGTTTGTCTTATTGTTCATTAACACACGGTAAATACCCTTTGTTAATGTGCTAACCGGCTAACTAGCATCTTGAATCCGTCCTGTCAGTCTCCCTGTTTTACTTCTAGAATGATGAAAACAAACTGCTGCCGCCTGCTGGAACGGAGAGTTATTTCCTCTCATGCAGGTGCAGAACGTACGTGCAAGTTGGCCGTCGGGTGCATAGATGTATAAAGAGACCTTGATACAGAGTTGGAGGCGGGGGACCCATTCATTCCAGCGAAAGTTGCTCAGTGGGGGCAGCAGCTCAGTCCATTGGTACTCGGGTTGGGACACGGAGGGTTGCCGGCTCAAGTCCCTATGGACTCCAGATATGGAGTGTGGACTGGTAGCTGGAGAGGTGCCAGCTCGCCTCCTGGGCACTGCCGAGGCGCCCTCGAGCAAGGGACCGAACCCCCAGCTGCTTGAGGTGTTTGTCCATGGGCGGCCCCCTCGCTCCGACATCTCTCCATTTAAAACACGTACAGGTGCATGTGTGTGTGTGTGTGTATTTCAGGCCTGTGTGTATATGACAACAGGGTGGGGAAAAAAAGAATTTCCCTTCAGGGATTAATAAAGTATCTTCTTCTCATTGAGTGGCACATGAAGCCCAAAAAGTTCAACTGCTTCCTCATCATTGAGCCCAGAGAGCAGGCCGCTAGAGACTTCTTCAGGGCAAGCGGGCTACTCTGGCTGCTTCCTCGGGGCCTGGTTGTGTGAGAGTGCAACATCTTGGCTCGGACACAGGCGATGTCAGGCGATGCAATATCCAGAGTGCCTACAGGTCCTTAAAAAGTCCTAAAAATCTTGAATTTTATAACAATAAGGCCTGAAAAGTTATTAAATAGTCTTAAATTTGAAGTTGTGAGGTCTGACCTACTACAAACAATCTGTCAATTTCTTTTTGCAACATAGTGAAGCTTTTCTCTGTACAAGTCCACATTTCTAATGTTACAAATCTTTAAAAATCTATAATACTGTAATTTTACTTCATACCTGCACTTACCTGATGGCAAAATGTAGATTGATTTAACCGTATTCCTACATAAAACCTGCGTCTGCACAAGACCACATATAAACTACTTACTGCGATGCTTTAATAAAACACGATTTCTCCAAAAATCTGTCCTAAATTTGTTTAAAAGCCGTCTTGAACCGGTCTTAAAAAGCATTTAATGTAAGTGTCTGATGCCTGTAGACACCCTGAGGTCAGCATGCGTCAACCACTAGTTCTTTAATGTAGGTTTGTTGTGTGTGAATATCTCGTGGAGCAATGGTGGTCATCGCTCCTGTTTTAGAAAGGATAGCATTGAGGTCTGATGCTGTCCCTAAAAGACTGCTGGAATTTCCTTTAATTTCTCACCAATCTTTATTTTGTTCATCGTCAACTAACCTGGTCTGAACTGTCTGTGGGCGACATCTTCTCCTCCAGATCTGAATGGTTTTGATTGTTTGTCAGTGAAGCAAAGTGTCGCTGATGGCAGATAGATCAAGGTTAAAGATGTTTTCAGTTTGACCCTCGTCCAGTACACTGTTCTGTTTTGTCTGAATTTATCAAATAATTTATCAAAAGTGGGAGGGTAATTTATCTCTAATGATGTGTTGTGCCATAAAAGCCTTCATAATGGCTCCGGAGGAGGAGCATCCATTAGACTGACTGAAGGGTAATAGAGAGCAGACAAGTAGGAGAAATCACCTCTCTCTATCACATGCGTGCATACTAATGGAAGATCCACCCTCACAAACAAGCTGAGTCCTACACAATGCTTAATGATCATATATCGAATTAATGAGCTTTAGCACATTTTAATAAGAAAAAATGGTCGGCTGAGCCCAAGGGAGACATTATTACTGAGAGTCTTCCCACTCCTAGCAAAACATCATTGTGGATAACTGTAGTGCTTCTGTTGCACCACATGGTGGCAGTGTTTGTCAACCAAGAGTGTTATCAGAATTTAGTTGCTGTTACTACATGTGTTCAGCAGATGGCGGTGTTGCACAGGCCCTGATCAACCAGCTAGCAGTGTATGAGGATTTTAAGCAATATAATTACTCTTGTTTACCCCCAAAATATACAGATAGGTTAAATTGTGACATCTGGAAAAGCTGTGTGCACACACATATGTACACACACTCTCAGACACACACAGTGACACAGACAAATATGCAGACCAGAATGCAGTGTCCCCATTTCACCCAGCGCTAGTATGTCAGAGGGGGAGGCAGTGGGAGGCTGTGACCTCTCAGGCCTGCAACAAGAATCCTCCTTCTGAGAGTACTCTTTCATTGCTGGAGATTAAGATGCCTATCATCAGCTCAGTGCTGGTTACGGAGCGACTGTTGTCTCTAAAAGGAGCCGATATCATCACAAACAAGCTGTAAATTGTCTGGTGTTGTTCGATAAAACAGGACCATTTTGGACATGTTTGTGTGTAGTGTTACTGAAAGACACAAAGAAAGGCTCCGTGGTGGTGGTAAGAAACATCCTTTAATGATTAAACTCAAAGTAGCTTTGGTAATATCAAGAGCATTTGGAAGTTTAGGTGTAAACATGGCATAGACAATCGTTGCTTTACACAGAGTAGCAGGGCAGTTGTCATTAGAGGCCGTCTCTTCTAACTGAACCCAATAATGAGCATCATGCTTTAAAAAAAAAAAAGAAAACCCCACAGCAGACTAGCTAGTGTAAGCTCTGAATTAAATACTTTAATCCACCACAACATAGCTCTGTTTTCAGAAGGCTACAGGATGTCACAGGAGATGTCAAGTGGAGGACAGACCCTTGCTTACAGCCATCAAAACCGAGCCCTCTTATTTCTGATGCTATGAGAGACGCCGTCGACGCCGAAACACGAGCTGCGTGTTTTGAATAACCGGCCGCCGTGCCTTCGCCCCCGGTGTGTGTAACACAAGTCGCGTACAGCATTTGCAACCACATGCACAAGGCAGCTCATTTGATCTACCGGAGCGTGGTGGCATACTGTAAGGTCGACTCGCTCGGCTAGACTGTACGCAGGAATTTACATGCTGCATTTCACTTTCTGACATCTTTGATCCACCTCGTCGCGTCATTCATTTTAATGTCTACTCCCATTTACTGGCAGTTCTTCCCACATGATGCTTTTTGTAGCCCAGATATGTGTGTGTTTTGGGTTTTACAGGCAGGCGGCAAAACAGCCTAGAAAATGACTTCTGCATGCATCAAGTGTTAGCGTGAATCCAGTCCCTTGTAACAGTGGAATACACAGTGTTAGATAATGTGAGAGTAGTTTTTATTTCAGGCTAGATTGTCATCACCATCTGTTATGCGCAACACATAAACAGCGCTTGTATACAGTAGAACCTCGAGACGTCAGTGGGCAGAGACTGCAGCATGTCAAACTTCAAGTATGTGAAACAGACATTTGTATCATCACTGCAAACCTCTCTGTCCTTTTTTTCCTCACATAGAGAGTTAATATATTTTCCTATCATCTGGTATTTTCTTATATGGCTTCAACTCAGTGGCATTTCTGTCTAGTAATGTTAAATGTTTCTTTTCCTCAGGCTATAATGCCCCACAGTGTTATTTTCTTTATTCTACTAAATAGGCAATTTGGCTTCTTGAGACTTTAAGTGAACACGAACATGAAAATGAGGGACAATTAAGGCAATTAGAGCGAAAATAAAGCTTATATATATAAAGTAATTTCACTGTAATCCAACTCTTTACAAACTCGCAGAGTAATACTGACATTCCACTTTTGATTTCATCAGTGCACCACCCCAAACTCAGTTATTCTTTTACAGTAGCTGATGAAGAAAAAGAAAAGAAAAAATAAAATCAGACACTGCAATGTGAAATAGACTGTGTTCCCTAAAGAAGCAGTCAGGCACTGTATGTACAGGTGTACCTCTGTCTGATTCTGGCTTTAATTAATGGCTGTGTGACTCGAAAACAATAACAAAGTAACTCCGTTGTAAATGTTTGCTATCAGTAATAGGAATGATAAATACATAGCACCATCTTTTGTTGAAAATAAGAAATAGAAAAAAAAAACAAAACACTGAAATTCACAAAATAGAAAAGGACCAAATCTATATTTCCTGGCTATGCTACATCCACGGATGTTACCACTCTTTTTGTAAAGCAAGCCCATCAAAAAAAAAAATCTTCTGCTCCTTCTATTTCTATACATGCACTGTGGTTAATATACTCGAAGAAACTTTTTTTCTTTTTTACTAATTCTTTGGCAAAACAAAAAAACGGCAAAAAAAAAGAAAGAAAACACAACAACATAGCATCTAATTATTTCATCATTACAAACAAACACTGAGGCACTTAATCAGCTAAAACAAAGCTCATACACGTATCCATCGACAGAGCAACACAACAACTATGTACATATATGTAAAAAGTGTTATAAATAGGTTTTAAACCATAGATACTATATACATCTTTTAACTGAGACAGTATTGGTTGTTTCTGTGTTGGTTTGCTTGTTGATTTTTTTTGGTATTACCCCCCACGTCGCTGTGATCTGGGTGTATTGGCCTGGCGGCTCCAGGGCCCTTTGGTACATCAAAACTTATACTTCAGAGGGGGGCTGATGACACTTGCAGCTGGGCAGGGGGTTACTGGGAACACTGGGATGGAGTGATGGCTCATTCTCGCTTCCTCAAGATGACATAGATGAGTCCGCTGATCAGCGCCAAAGGGAAGGCCACCCACGCCAGGATGTAGGAGTAGCCGAAGGAATTTGACGCGTCCACCCACTGCGGACTCATCACCGTGTAGATGATGGCTCCGCTCATCACGAACAAACCTGCAGGGAGGGGGGGGGAAAGTGAGCGCTGGATAATGCCGGTCATCATCTTGTTCAATTATCAGATCATGTTTCTCTCTGCTCTCTGTCTTGTGTCCCGGGCTGAACTCTGTCCGGCAGGGGGAGGCGAGCAGGGTCGGTGTTTCCCAGAAAGCATCCCTCCGCACTACACCACACTGTTTCATGCTTATTGATCGCCAAGCCAGCCCTCGCGAGCCCTTCCTGCTCTGCCCACCTCCCTCGCCCGACATGGCATGATGTGTTTGTCAGACCCCCGCACCGCCAGCCTGCCTGACATTTCAACTTGCGCGGCTGGCGCTGTGCCCGGTGTCATTCCTGTTTGGCTGAGTGGGCACCTGGGTGCCAGGCAATGCGCTGGCACAGTATAGAGAGCAAACCTGGGATGTTGGAAAGGGCTGCCAAGAGAGGACACAATGGGCTGGCAGTGGAGCCGCTCTCTGGCCAAAGGGCATGAAGTACAATAGACAAGTGGAGCATTAAACCATTAGTAACTGGCTCAGACTCTCCTAATTTAATTCTCTGCCACAGTAGATGCAGTGTGAGCATCTGCTATTGGTTTATCTGTGTAGGAGGATTTGTGGTGAGTGGTGTATTTTCAGACCACTCAAGTGTTACTGTGCTAATCAGAGAAGTGCTGAAGAGATTAGTCGTTTAGTTGATTGTCAAGTGGCTGTTTGTCAAGCAAAAATGCTGAAAATGATGTTTCTGGAGTGTGAGGTTCTGCTGCATTTTTCTGCCTCTTATCATTGGGACTTGAATGCCTCTGGGTTTTAGACCGTTGGTCGAATGAAACAAGCAATTTTCATTTCACTTCCTGACACGATCTGTCGATTCACCAAAGAAAAACTGTAGATGTGTAGTCGTATTGGATCTAATAAAAATCCCTTCTTATATTTTGTCATGATGTTAGCGAAAACAACCTGCTCTCATTCCCAGGGCATCAAATAGCGTCGCTTTATCGCAGCCCTCAGCGTGTGATTTCGATGCCAAAGGCACAGTTTAGCATCTTTATGAGATGCACCAGACTTTCAGCTAACTTCGACATAAACCCATCCGCAACAAAACTTGACGCTGAGAGCAACTTACGTAGTATAAAGTTCAAGAATGTTCGTATAGGGCGGGAGGGAGGAGAGGTGGATGGGTCAAACAAATGGGACTTTCACCCAGGAGACCAAAGTTTATGTCCCATGGGAAACCAAAATTAGGTGTTGTTTAAAGGTAATGTTACGCAATTTATGTTGTATCATCGCGCAGTTTTTTACGTTACATTACATTGCATAATATACGTAGTTTTTTTTTTACTTAAAACATGACTTTTTTTCTGGGTCACACAGATACAGACTTTCACCACAGTTGATGTCCTGTGTAAGACCAAAAAAATCAATGTCGTAATGTTACGCAATTTACGTACAATTGTTGCGCAGCATTCACGTCATGTAACGATGCATTATACTTTAGACCCAAAACATTATCTTTTTTTCGTGTTACAAAGATACAGACGTTCACCCAGGAGACCACAGTTCATGTCCCGTTTGAAACTACAAGTCAGTGTTGTTTTAACGTAACTTTACGCATTTTACATTCATGTCTCGCAGTATTTACGTCACGTTACATTCTATAATTATTTAAACCCTAAACATGACCTTTTTTTTTGTGTTACACAGATAAGGACTTTCACCCAGGAAACCACAGTTCATGGCCTGTGTGAAACCAAAAAAATCAATGTTGTTTTAACGTGATGTTACATAATTTAGCTACGATTGTTTCACAGTATGCACGTCACGTTACAGTGCTGTATTATTTAAACCCAAAATTTGATCTTTTTTCCGTGTCACACAGTTACAGACTTTGACCTGGAAATCTTTTCACCTAGGAGACCACAGTTTGTGTCCTGTGTGAAACCAAAAGTCAGTGATGTTTTGACATCATGTTACGCAGTTTCAGTACTGTCATAGCGCACTGACGTTGTCGCGTTACATTGCGTAAATATTTAAACCCAGAACATGGTCTTAATATCCTGCAGCGTTTACGTCCAACAATATTTACGTCACGTTACATTACATAGTTATTTACCCAGGGCATTATCTTTTTTTCGTATAACACAGATACGGACTTTTCACCCAGGAGACAACTGTTCATGTCTTGTGTAAAAACAAAAAGTCAGTGTTGTTTTGACGTAATGTTACACACTGATGTTGTCACCTTACATTTCATAACAAATGTACTTATTTTAACCAAAAACATGATCTTTTTTTCAAAACCAATCAAATTAGTTTTGTTGCCTGAACCTAACTGCGACAGTTTCACAATATAAACCACGTGTGACATTGTGTTTCAGCTGTGTGTCACAGATACGCTAAAGGTTGTCCTAAGATGCTACTGGGTGTGACAAAGCATCGGTATTTAACAACTCGGGGATAAGGAACAGGTTGGCCAAAAATATACCAGTGTCATGTCTGTTTAATCTCTCTAATGTCCATCTGATCTCAGTGGATTTGTGAGGAAGTGTCAAGGGGGGATTGAACTTACTGGCAAGGATCTGGAAGGTTCCAGTGAGGAAGAAGCGTCCGCCCTTCTGCAAAGTGAAGAGCTGGCAGAAGAACAGGAAGAGAGACAGGCAGCTGAAGATGATGGATAGGATCATGAGAGCCTGGACCGCCTGAATCCATTCTGTAGAGGGGGGAGGAGAGAGAGGAAGGTCATCAATAACTGACCCACAGTCATCATCATCCAGAGCATAATTTATATATAACATTGGTTTAATGAGAGCATGAGAAAGGAAGGGTAAGAGCAGACAAATAAAAAAAAAAAAAAAAAGAGCCGAAGCTTGTTGGTTTTGTCTCGGCTGAATTGAAGCTTCCTCTCTCAGAGAACATTATGTTTACTTCTGGGAATGTGTAATGGATCCATAACAATGAAACCTGGGTATCTTGTTCCTAAAAGCTCTACGAGCCCCTCAAAGCAGGACCCATGACTAAATGTACCACATCGATCGCTGCTGCTAGTCCTTCAAGCCCATTAACCCATTAGACACCTGCATTGACAGGGAAGACCATCCATCCGTGCTAGTGCGTGGTTGTGTGTTGGTGTCTGTGCCACCTTGCCAGGAATCCCAGGACTTCCAAGCGGGGTCTATTTCTTGTCCGAGGGTTATCCATGCTGCCTTACAGGCCTCTCGAGTTTCCCTCTCTGCATCTATCCAGCCCTTCTGTTTCTGCTGTTACTGTTGCGTTTTGGTGCCATGAAGTGCAGCCATGTCACAAGGTGCTTGACTCCGCCTCAATCTGCTTGTGCATTGGAAACCATTGCATAAGTCCTATCCGGGCAAATATTCCAGACAAGCCCTATAAAAGTTTATTACGGCGCCATTTGTATGCATGCCAAGGCTGAACTCTGACATTCAAATCTCTGATGCGATTCCTTCAACAGTCTCAAGCATCTGTGGTTTATTGATTCTCTGCATTATGTAAATCAACAACATGTTGTGGTTTAATGGCGGGGGGGCACTTACAACATGGAGGAAAAAAGGCACCATGCATAATTTATCACGTGCAACAAAAAGGACGATTACAGTAAGTAATAAGCAGCTTACTTTGGGTGATGTTATAACGTTGACTGACCACAATTCAACGCTGTAGGCTAAGATGAAAAAGCTTCATCAGTCTGTCTGTTGGCTCGTCTAAGAATCGCGCAGTTTCCTGGAGAAACACATCTCTGTTATAGATTTAAAGGGAAACAGTATCTCGTACGATGCGCAGGGTCGCCAATATGGAGTCAGGTTGCCTACAGTACCGGCGCTACAGTGTGTCCTGACGATCATCGGCTCGGGTCGATGAGATATGAGAGGAAACATGACACCCTGCAAATCTCCAGCGCCAATACCACACCAGGGCAACAATTAGATTCCACCATAATGATCCTGTTGTCAGATGTTACATAATACTGTGTGATAACACTGTGAGAAATGGGGGAAATGTTCCATCCCCTGCCCTATGAATAGTGCTCCCCTATAAATACCCACGATACATCACTGCTTTCTGATAAACAGACATCTTGTCCTCCTTCCTTCCTTTCGCTGACCAGTCATAGGAAACAGTGATGTGAGGCATTTCCTAGCGTGAGGTGCGGCTCAAGGCTCCGAATGATTGCAAGTATGAGTCGTATTCATAAATTCACTTATTACAGTGCAGCTTTTCATTGTAATACCAAACAGGAAACGGGCTGTTGATGTTTTCTGCCTTCTATTCTGGGGCCCTGCGCCCCATTGTGCTGCGGAGCACTGCACAACAAAAATAAGACTGTATTTACTTCACCGTGTTTATGTGTTGCAGGCCTGTGTGGGAGCACAAGGCATTCTTCCTCTATTGCTAATTTTAGCACGCGTAAATTCTATGAAGTAATTTTCCTGGCTGTAAGGAAGTGACATTAAACTCAAGCTCAGCATGTGATAACTATGACTCGAGTATCTCTCACTGGGACGTAACTGAAGCCAGCCTGTGTTTCTGTAACCAAGGCAACGACGAGGGGAAACTCAAAAGTTTCAGAAATGCCCTAAAAATAACTGTGACGACGGCGATTATGATTCACTTCAGAGGGAACTTGATTGCTCAGCAAAGCTTCAGAAAGCCCTATTGAACGCAGGCTTGGCGACCACGTGAGAAAAAAAACACTCCACTATCTTCCATCTCCCAAAGCCAGAGAGCACAGAGCCCGGGCACGCGCGCCTTCTTAAATAAACACCGTGCGTCAGTGCGCTAATGAAAGCAAGTCAAACAAACTGGCCGCGCCATGAAGCTACCTGGCAGGGTATGCAGGCACTGCTGCCACTGACAAAACACACACTGGCTGAGCACGGCTCATTCTAGACAAATGACATCACCCAGATGCAGCCAGCAGCTCCTGCACCAACGTGACGGCACATTTAGTAGCACAACACACAGCTGCCCAGCAGTGATCTCACATGGACTTGTTGCTAAATCATCCCAGGACAAAGGAAGTGTTATGAGGCCGGAGGCTTCAAAAAAGTGGAATCTGTGTATCCATATTGTTTTTAATCTGATTTAAATCAAACATAAGATGTCTGACTGTCTAAATAAATCAGTAACGCTGCAGCTGCCGCCTTAAATTGTCCCCATGATCCCTGCAAACCAACACTGGACACTCTGATCTGACACTGGGCGTGACCCGCCATCAGCATGCCATGTTCTGCTGTGAGGTAGTCCAAGGTCTCCCTGTTTTCAAACACTCTGTCACAGGCACACACACACACACACACATAGATCTAAAACTTTAAATACTCCCCGCAGCCCCACCCTGATCCTCCACAACTCCCAAACTCCTGTCACTATGGACTCCCGACACGGGACCTGAATATGGACATCACACCACGACTATTTATACAGCGGCAGCCTATCAGCTAGCACTTCAAAACAGCACTGCCACATTCTCTGCCCTAGATGGCACCAGAGTCCCGGAGGAGCCACGACACACCCACATCATCAACATGGTGAATGTTGGATTTCAGCAAGTCATTTTCCAAAGTTCAGGTCCCCCCTTTTTAATATCAGTGTGGACGGGTTTAAAGTGGATCAGAGAGTTTTAGTTCACCATTTAAACCTGAAAGGTGACCAATCAGGGAAAAGATCCTGAGCTGCAGCACAGCAGAGCCTGTATTATCCCTGACATTGTAAATACACATTAAAAGAGGATAGTAAAATGCAAGCAGGGCGTCTGACCTCCAGTGAATGCTGGACTACACTGGGACCCTCCGTTGGCAACAGAGCAGTTGAGCCAGAGGTCTGAGGTGTGGGTCTCTCCTGTCGTCCATACCTGGAGTCAGCAACACATCGTTTGGTCAGTGACATGTGAGAAGCAGCAATAAAAGTTTAAACAGTTATAAAAATCCCTCAAAATATAGAGACAACAAAGCTCTGTTATATCTCCTCCTGCAGGTGTGAGATACCTGTGAGATTCAGGAGTACATTTTTATTTGAATGCTTAAAATAAAGAAAGAATAAAGAAAGAAAAAAGTCACTCACGCTGACAATCGTTGACACAAACAGGAGAACCAGAGCAGCGACGTGCAGGAGGATGATTCCCAGTAGTAGGAGCAGCATCTTTACAGGCGATCTGGGCAGTAATGAGAAGAGGAGACAGTCTCTGTCAGTGTGTGTGTGTGTGTGTGTGTGTGTGTGTGTGTGTGTGTGTGGATGTCAGATTTGTGGGACATGGGTGTGTCGCTGCAGCACGTTCAACACGGACAGAAACTTCATCGGATGTCAGGAATGATACAGCATGTACAATAATAATAATAATAATAATAAAATAAGAGAAAGTCAGTGTTGATAAATCTGATTTCCATTTAACAACAAGTTTGGCGACAGCATGAATCTCAAGGAGAACATCTGTGTTTTGATTTAACTGAATTAAAGACGCCTAAAAAACTCTTCAAACGCCATCCTCTCTGACATCCTGTTCCTTTAAGGTGGCTTTAACCAGCCGGCTTGTGTCACCTACAGCATGGAAACAATCAAAGTAATGTGCCGTGGTCTCTACAGCAGTGTGAAACAACTTAAAATAAGTTATGAAAGTAAAATTACATGTTGTTGAAGTGTATTTATATAACTAAAATAATGACTTAAAGACCAGATCAGCTGTGACAGCTCAGTCCTGCTGTGTGTGCGCGCAGTGGAGCGGCGGGTATCCCAACGAAAAGCGCGTTTCCTCCTTTCAATCCGCCCCGACTGTGCGCGCAGCTGAATATAAGGAAGTTTAGAAAAGACCAAAGTCCACTTACTGAGAGCGGAGAGCTTGTATTTCCACACAAAGAAAAGTAGTTTCAGGCTCGCAAAAAGCAAAAGCAAGTGTGTGTTGTTTTCCACCCAAAGAGTCCAGCGGTAGTCCCTCGGTCCTGAAAGTCGCTCTCAGACTAGATTGATGCCAGGGGCTGACGTGCTGTTATAAAGTGTCTCATTATGGAAGAACAACGCCCTGCGTGCGTCGCTGCGTCATGGAGTGACCCTCTGGTCCGCGGCCAGGGTTCCCAATATAGATGCGCCATGCGTAATAGCGCATGGGTTGCCTTAGTTACTAACTTGCTGTGTGTGGAGTGAGCTGACTGATCATTGTTTGGCTGTCGTGGTAACTAAAACCAGTGATCTGCTTTCGAAGATTTTTTTGTCTTCTTCTCTCTGACACTATTTCCAGCTGTCAGTGCTGTGATTATACATCACTCTGCACAGTGGGATTTCTTTTGCTGATGCTTACTGCTCATTTAATATTTATATTTTTTTTACACAAATAGCAGGAACATAAATGTTTCAAATGATATTTTTATGGATAAAGAGTAGATATTATCAAATAAGAACATATCTCAGTGGAATATTTAACAAACTTGGCAGTGGGTTGCACATAAGTTCACACAGCTTGATTTAAACATCATATTTTGGAATAGTTTCTCACAGCTTTTTGGTATTTAACCCTTTGAAATCTGGAGCGACATCACTTTTCTTGTGCTGCTTTCAGA
>JAPZEB010000014.1:6668852-6679492 GCA_029783705.1 Chaetodon striatus | reverse complement strand
ATGAGTAACTTGATCTATCTCTGTGCTCATGTAAACACCATAACCCATAATGATCATAACCAGGATAAGCGTCAGAAACAGGTTATTCATGTCCACGTAAACATGTTCATTGTGGATGGAGCGGCTCCAGACGTCACAAGTTTCAGACTTCCTTCTCTGGTTTCTGGCTTTGAGAGAGAGTGGGTCATGTTCACAAATATTGACTGAACTTTCCGAGGCCATGGAAATAACACATTGGAGTTCTCAGTTCAGTAGGTGTTACCTTTATGAGGTCTTTTTCCACGTGGTCATGCACCAGATCGATGGACATCCGCTTCTCTCTGTGGTACAAACACTCTTGAGACACCTATTGACAAAGTGATCGTGACTAAAACAAGCTGAGATGGTCGAGTATCATTAACAGTCATTTAATATGCAGCATTGTCTTCATGGTGACATTTGAATAGGTGAGCAGGAATGTTATATAAGTTCGGTATATGTCCCTGTGTGCATGTACAGAGCAACGCATCAGCTGCATTCTCCAGTTTCAACTACCTGGAGAAGTCCCTAAGAACGCCACATGATCTTAGCCTAGCAAGGTGTCTGTGTCATGAGATCTCCAGCCAGGTTGACTCACTCTGGGTGAGACAAATGACCAGTGACTCTCTGTACCGGGGCGCTGAGGTGACCTAATTAAGACTTTGACCCTGCAAATTTATAGCACCGCTGCATTTTAAAGTGTTGTGAAGGACCAGACACCGATACTGTTGCTACAACTAAACAAGGAACGCTAGTCAAAACTGTTTGACCACAGATACTGTGACACACCCTGAGACATGATATGCATGAATGTTAATGTGAGTGCACTGAACAAAGGCCTGACCCTAGTGTTAAGATTTCAAGGTAGTACAAATTGTCCGTGGAGAGGTGTAAATATTTCCTGCAAAATGTTCCAATAACAAAACTCACAAATTCAGATCTGATTTACCAGAGAGGAACAGTTCAAGGTAACACACACACTCATTTATTCCTTCCACCCTCACCTGAAGGGGCCCCTCAGTCTCTGCCAAAGCTCTCTCCAGCCTCCTCTTAACCTCAGTGAGTGCTGCTATCTCTGTCACCATGTTGTCAATCTCATGGCTCAGCTCAGACCTCCAGAAGATGACATCATTGAGCCGCTCGCCAATATTCTTGCTGGTACTCTCCTGGGTCCGTCTGGTCAGCTGCTCCTTCTCCTGCATCAGCCTGATGGTGTCTTTTCTCAGCCTCTCCGCGCTCTTCCGAGACGACTCGGACTCCCTGTAGTTGCTTATGTTGGACTTGTACCAGTCGTCGGGAGTATAGCGGGTGGACAGCGCGGTCCTGTTGGATGGGTAGAACATGGTCTTGGCTCGAACCAGATCTGAATTCTCTCGCTGCATGGAAGAGGGGGTTGGGATAGAGCTGCCGTTCTTGTAATAGCTGTTGGTCCTCCACAGGTTGGCACTGGGATTCATGGCCAGGGCGGGCTGAGTGTTGCGATAGCTGGATGCCATGGTGGAGATGGCAGGGAGGAAGTGGCTGGTTTTTGGCCGAGCATATGTGGCTGTTAGAGTGGATCCAATCAGCTCCATTTCTGACTCCCCCTCGCGGTGCCCCTGAGGTCCAGTGGATAAAATAACTTTTCACAACAGGAATTTACAGATCAGCTTAAATTTGGAGGCTCATGAATTGTCATTTAAAGATTCAGTGTTGTAGAATATAGGGGGATATATTGGCAGAAATGGAATATAATACAATAAGTGTGTGTTGGTGACCTTAGGATGAGCTGTTTTTATCTACATAAGGAGCAGGTCCTTGAATACAGAGATTGCTGTGTTGCACCACCATGTTTCTACAGTAGCCCAGAACAGAAAAACCAAACACTGGCTCTAGACAGGGACATTTGCATCATTTCGTGATTTAGCGTCAGCCACCGTAGTTAGCAGCCACTTTGCAACAAACAGCATCAGAAAAAAAACACTGATTATTTTTTTTAGGTTAAACAGCTGTATTTAAATTATCGAGTTTGTTTTGGAGAAGGAGAGACCTCTACTGATGGTTTAGCTAACTGTTACAACCTCTTGAAGGTCTGGATCTTAAGTTATCAGAGAAAAAAGGTGAGCACATGTCAGCAGGTTCTGGGCAAAGGGCCCTTCTGCAACTTGCCGACCTTCATCAGAAAAACACTAATTTGAATGTGACACCACTTTACTCAGTGTTTTTACCGGTTTGAATCACCTGGTCTGTTTGTTTTGGTGAGAAGGAGACCTCTGCGGATAATTCGGCTCCTGGTTAAAACCTCCTCAACATTTGGAACTAAAGTTATCCGAGAAAAAACGTGAGCACAGACTAGCCGCTGCTGTGGTACAGGCCAACTGCCAAACAGCATCAGAAAAACAATGATTTTTATCATGAAACTGCTTTATCAAGAGTTTTTACCGGTTTAAATCACTGAGTTTGTTTGTTTTGGAGAGGAAGAGACCTCTGCAGATAATTCGGCTCCTGGCAAAAACCTCCTGAGCAATGAACACTGAAGGAATCCTAACTGGGAGAAGTTTCAGCTGTTTACAGTCTGTAGTCCCCACTGCTACACACCACTAAATCCCCCTAAAACTCACACACTGCTTCTTTAGATGCAGATATATTATTCATCTGTCATGGATCCAAGACATTTAGATAAATTGATCAGATATTAAATACAGTATAAAAACTTTATATTCATTGGTAATTTTTTTTGTTTTTAGGCAAAAGGATAAAAAATAAACTATGTAAAATAAAATGACAAAAGCTTCAAAAAATAAATGTCTTACCCTGATGAACAAATGGATACTCAGAGTCCCGGCGCAGGCAGACTCCCTCTCTGCTCTGCTTACCTGGAAATGAGCTCAAGAACGCACTAAAGGTAAACTGTCATGCATAATAGATAGACAAGTTTGCGAGTCATTCATTCAGCCAGCCAATGGTGGTGCACAGTCCTGGGCTGCAGGAGCTGGCCTGTCCAAGATTTCTGTTGTCACAGAGGCAGTTGCCATAGGTTACTGAAACACTCTGCCTGGGATTCTCAGATTAATGGTGAGCAGGTGGCTTTTACTTTGTATGTTGTAAATAAACTGAAAGAAAAATGTCACTACACTGAAGTAAAGATTTGTATGCTTGTCATTTTTCTTTTCTGATTGGGAGATCTGCTTATTGGCTGCAACTCCAGATAAGCCATCTGAGGGAAAAAGTTGCCTTTTTCCCTCAGATGGACACATCATATAACTTCACCTCAGTGAGTTTGAGACTTGCTGCAAGTTGTTTGTTTCTTCAGAAGTTTTATGAAAGTTAGCCCACTACAATGGATGCAATAGTAACTGTAGTTACACATAAAAATGGCCACCACTCTGACCATCCTGCTCCCTTCTACTATCATTTTATTTTTGTGGGACACATTTGTTGAAGCACATGTAATAAATCTCTGGTATTATAGTCCCCCTGCTGGGAATTTGTCGTTGTTCTTAATCTTTAATTAATCTAACAGAGCGGATTGCAGACTGCAACCAGCTGAAACTTCTAGCATGTGCCAAGCATGAACTCCTGGTTAGGATTTCTACAGTGTTTATTGTCCAGGAGGTTTTTAGCGGGAGCTTAATTATCCCCAGATGTCTATTCCTCTCTAAAACAAATGGACCAGGTGATTAAAACCAGTAAAAACAATGAATGAAACAGTTTTACGTTACAAATCAGTGTTTTCCGATATTGTTTGGCTCATCAATGATGGGCAGCTAGCCCAGCACCTGCTAATCTGTGCCCACCTTTCTTTTCTGATAACTTAAGATTTAAACATTCACTGGGAGCTGAATTTTCTGCAGAGGTCTACTCCTCTCCAAGACACGTGGTATTGGTGATTTAAACCAGTACAAACACTGAATGAAGCAGTTTTACATTAAAAAAAATCAGAGTTTTCCAACAATGTTCAGCTTGTGGCGGAGGGGCGACAAACTATGATGGCTGATACAAAAAGGCAAATGGCCCTATCTAGATCCAGCGTTTGGTTTGTCGGTTTGTCCGAGACCCTGTGTCCTCATGAGGACACCACATTTTGGGTTTACTTGACCTTATACTTCATTCTACTTAACTTAGACCTTTTGTCCTCGTGACTGGACGGGGACGCTTTTTTTTGTGCCAGCTAGTGGTAGTAAGTGTACAGTACCCTAATTCATGTAAAAACAAGATGGCAGCCATCTCTACCAAGTCAGTCTGCAGCTGATCACAACATAAAAGTGGACAATAATAATGTTTGTAGTTTGATATGGAAACAAATTTGACCAATTTTAGCATCAATAACGAAACACTGTTAATTAGGAACTGCTAGTTTGAGGACATTGGGACTGACAATGATTGACATTGTTAAGTTTTTTATACATATCGGGTCCTACTGATCCCAAATAGCTAGGAGAAATTAAAAATGCATACTAAACAAAAGTTCAAGTCTCAAGAGACATTCCTTCAAATATCAATATTATAAATTAACATTTGAGCCATCTTCCGTCAAATGTCTCCTTTGAATGTGAGCAATCTGAGCTTTGTCGTCAAAGCAGAGGAGTTCAGTTGGTCGCCAGGCAGCATCAGATAGCTCACCGTCACCCTGAGAAGTGAGCTGTCTGTATGGATTACAGTCACCTGTTTAATGATTCATGCCACAGGAAGAGACCACACAAACCCCTGTAGCACAGAATAATAATCTGTGTTGTGTTACCTACCATTGGAAGTGAGGATCATTTACACTAATCTGTTCTGAAGGGGTAAGGCTGGACAGATGATAGCCTGGTTTCCACCACAGAGACAGGCAGAGCTGTAGGCAGGAGTTACTCAGCTGCTCTGTCTTTATAACAGAATTTTGACCAAACAAAACATATGAAAGCCTCTGTATCTTGTCAGCACAGGTTACTTGATAGTAGATTCTTTTAGCAAAGAAACATGTAAATTGCAGTTATTTTCTGTACTGCAATTTCCATTTCCTGCTGACATTTTCACTGATGTCAATATATCTATAGCAGGGGTGTCGTGATATACTGGTATTGATGGTAACTGTGATACTGAACCAACACCTCTTCAATAATTTCCATTTCTTTCCCTTCTTGTTTTGTCTCCATCCGTATCGTGAACTCCTTTAGCCACGGTAATTGTGTAGTGAAAATCTGATAACATGCCTGCCTTAAAGAGATAGTTCAGATTTTTTTAAGTGGGGTTGTATAGAGTTCTTATCCATGGTCAGTGTATTACCTACAGTAGATGGCAGTCAGCTTGCCCCAAGTTTGGAGAAGCAGACAGGAGTACTGGCATGGATGCCAAGCAATGTATTGCTGTGGACAGGGGCAGCAGCAAAACTTGTTTCAGACACTTTAAAAAAGGCCCTTCTAAAAAGAATATCAGTATCAGTTTAAGTGGACACCATGTTTGGACAATTTTTACTGCTTTACCTTGCTGTCAGAGAGCCAGCTCCGACGAGGAAGCCATTACTGGCTTAGGTTCCCCATCTATGCTCTCGTCAAAGCCACCAGACTTCATTGACAAAAACAGTAACTTTACACCGGAGCTGCTGGCCTACTGCTGCCTCGATCGGTTAGTTAGTTTGTGTTATTTTGTGACTTTTGCTTTTAAAAGGGTAAATTTGAATTTACAAAAGTCACACAATAGTACAAACAAACTAACTGGTGGAGGCAGCCGTAGACCAGCAGCTCCTGTGTTCAGCAAGCTAAAGTTACTGTTTTTGCCAGTGGAGTCTGGTGGCTTCAAGAGAGCATAGATGGAGAACTGAAGCTGTTCATGGCTTCCCCAATCAGGAAATGCTGCCTTCACCAAGATGAAACACTGGAAATATTGTCAAGATAGATGGATAGATAGATAGATAGATAGGTAGACTCCTGTCCACAGCAATACGTTGCATTGCCTCCGCGTATTCCCCATGCCTGCTTCTCTAAACTGGGGGCGTGCCAACTGACATCTACTGTGTGTAGTACAGTGACTATGGCTTAGTACCTCATCAACCCCACTTCAAAAGATCTGAACTGTCCCTTTAATCTGTAGTAAGATAAGACAGGATCAATACGATCATCCTGCCAATTGATATCAGTCAGGCTCTACTTGTAACTGTGTACCATATGATCTCATGCTCACTAATGATGGCTACGTGATTGGCTTGCAGTTTTCTGTTTCTTAAACTGAAACGGTCTCTGTGTCAAGTATTTAAAAGGTCCGCCCTTCAAAGAGGCCGCTCCGCGCACTATTTTGCACCTCTGGGTCAGGCTACTATTGTCATAAATGTGGAGGTTTAGATTTAGAATGGAACGACATGGCATTGCTCCACCCCTGCGGCCTCAGCATCACTTAACATGGCTAGGCTGAGGAAGGCCACCCCACACATGCCTCTGCCGCCCTGACCTCAGTCGCTATAAATACGCCCCCGAAAAGCATGAAAAGCCAGCCCTCGTATGAAATTCCTCCCCCTGGATAGGGCTGCGAGCGTCCTCTGGAAAAAAGTGCTTCCCAGTCGATCTCCCCACTGGCCTGAACGTGAGGGAAATGTTAGAGGAGCCTATATATACACTCCTGTCTTGTGGCCCATGAGAGTATGTTGTGAATTACTGCATAGTGGAAATGTCTGAGGGAGCAAGCATGCTGTCCACTCCACTTAGAGCCCGGTGTCACTGAGCTGAAGGCTGTAATACCCATAGGAAAAAGACAAAGCAATAAATTAGATGTTCTTAATTAAACGTTGGCCTGAAACGTCCCGTATCTAAGACATCATTCCCTTTCCGTATGTGGTATTGTAGCCACTTAGCAGTTAAACTGTGTACTTTGGGGATGAAAAGTGACCCAAGCAGGAAAGGAAAAGTATCATGATTTCTGTAATTTATGTCGTGCGGTTTGGCCGAGGTGTTTGGCCCTTGGATGTTTCTCAGACGTGTGGTGAATGCTCACATTTGGACAGAGTGGACAAAATAAGCGATGCACTGAACCTCCTGCCAGCGCTCTCAGGTGACAGCACGTAGGGGTTTGGCTTTCATCGATCAGTAAATGAGAGAGGATTTTGGACTTTTCTTTCTCTCAGATTTGTACACCTTAATGTTCACGTACTTACTTTTGCAACATAAATACTGGAAGACACAAACTGCCCCCGACATTTACATATATGTCTCCAAAACCACAGATCACTTTTAATCAAGTAGCAGCACTCTCTCCAGATATTGGGATTGCCAATAACTGCAAACATAAAACAAGTAGTTCAGCCTTGTGACACCTGTAAACCCCTCAGTGTCAGGCTGCAGGCATTACAGAGACTGCCAAATATAAACACAAGCAGTCTGCACTCAGAAGCAACCAGGCAGCTCTGTGCAACCCATCCCAAAACAAACATCTGGTGTGTTAGCTGTAGCATTTAAGACTGTAACATGACAACCCAGGAGTTCCTGTTCTTTCTCTGGTAGGATGAAGAAGCGGCAACCTCCGGGGCTGAAAAATGAAGCAAAAGTGCCAAAAACTGCAGTTCCACTAATGGCCTCTGGGTGATATGATACCACCAGGCGTAGCTGTGGGGAGTGCGCATTGTTCTAACGGCGCAAAATTCTGATGCCAAGTTAGCCAGAAAAATGTCCCATTAGACTGAAAGCCCATTTCTCTGACAGCTCATTATCCCTGAAACTAACGGCCATTGCTCTCAAGTCCCATTTGTCCAAAAATCCACTCACTGCAGTTAGACAATCCAATCGCTAAAAAAACAACAAATGACAATGTGCATTTATTTAAACCACGGATACATTACATACGTCAATAAAGCTGTGGAGAGTGGGTGGTTAGGTTTAGGCACAAAAAGCACTTGGCTATGGTTAGGAAAACTTTGTGTTTTGGCTTAAAATGGCTGGTTTGATCTGCCTTTGTCACTTCTTTGAGTTCTTGGTTTAGAAATACATGCCTTTGCTGCTACAAACATGGCTGGACATGTCCTTAACTCTTTTTCAAAAAAAAAAAAAAAAAACCTGCATTGTCCACTACAAACACGACTGAACATGCATCAAACTCATCTAAAAAATACCCACCCAGCAGGGATGGGTTTATGAAAAACACCCGGGTTAAGTTTCTCAGACGCCACTGGGAAAGTGAGACTAACCACAGGGAGTGTGTATTTTCAGAGAAAATGGGTGCAATGGGTTTTTGTTTTTGGGATACCATGCTGTCAGAGACAAGGCTTTCAGTCCAATGGGGCGTTTTTTTGACTCACAGGGCTTCTGAATTTTGGGCCGTCAGAACAATGGCATGGCACCGTAGCCTTAGCTGTAATTTTTTCAGTGTGTTTTTTAGTTAATGAAATTTAATTTTAATGTATTTGGCACCTAAAAAAATAATATTCAGCATTATAAGACCATCTAAGGAGTTGGATGTACCCTTGTTAGTGAAAATTAGCATTAGCATTACCACAGTTAACCATCGCTATAAATGTTAACCAAGCTAGCAGCTAGTGTTGGGTTAGCTCCACCCTCTTGTCCAAGTATGGTCACTTCCGGCTCCAAAAATCCAAAATGGCAACGACCAAAATGCCAGACTCGAAGCTTCAAAATGGCAGCCCAATAGGGGTGGATACATCCATTATTTTATTCAGTCCATGCGCCTTAATTAAAACATCAACATGTCGGCCATTTGTTGCCATAGAAAGCAATGCACACTGCCACACACACACACACACACACACACACACACACACACACAGACACTCTTCCCTAAGGCCTTTACACGTCCTTCACTTTTCACCATTGACCTTCAGCTTATCAGGTAAGAACAGACAAGAGGGGGAGGTCAGACGTGTTCTCTAAACATTCACACCCACAGAAAACAAGTCCTCGTCAGTTCCCTCTCCGGCCCCTGGTGTTTTCACTTCTTCACCCCCCCACCCATCCACCACCCACCACTTTCTGTGTCGACCTGCCACGCTTCCTGCTCAGTCCAGCTCCCTGCTCCCACCACAGCTTCCTCTTTTTTAAAATCATTATACCCACTGTGCTGTGGTTGCTCTTCTAACTGCACAGTTCAGTAAACCAGACTTGCAGCTTTCTTTCCCTCTCCGCTCGTGAATACAGGCCATCGCAATGGCATCAGTTTCCTCTCATGAATTGTGGATGGAGCAGTCTGTGAGGAGGGCGGCCACACCTGGAGAGGAACACAGGAGAGGAAATCAACCATTAAATCTGATGACAGTATTAGAGATCCCCCACTGAGGTAATAACGCATCCAGATGGGAAAATCACAGGAGCCTCCCGGGCTCATCGCAGGTCGTCACCACTCGTCTGAGACAGAGCTGGTGTGTGGTCTGACTGTTTACTCTTGGAGCCATGAGCCACTTCAACTCATTAAGCATCTACCATTTACTGTACCTGTTGTGAGTCCTCCAGTCATCGCTGAGGCCGTCTTTCTCTCCAGTGGATCCAAGTAGGCATGGTGTTGAAAGAACTTGACCACGTGGGCTGATGAAATCTGACTTTTCCGAGCTATTCCTTGCAGGGGTGGAGCAAAAATTCAGCAAAAAATGCAAAAACTGTAGAGACAAAAGGGAGACCCCTCAACTCAACTTTATTTCCTACAAAAACATTTGGATTGTTTTGGCCAGTTAAGGAGCACTCTTTAGTCTCCAAAGGTCTCTAACTGAAATAGCTGTGTCAGCATTAAAGCTCTACTATGTAGGATTTAAAAAAAAAAAAAACAATGTATAGGCTCATACAAAGGTGATTCCTCTCAGTCATCACATGAACCACTAGAAGTGTGTGGCAGTGAATGTTTCTGCAGAGACTCTGTCCTTTGTCTGTATTTTCTCTTTAGTTTTTCTTTATTTTTTTTTTTTACTAGTGATAGATGGATAACAACAATAGGGAATTACAAGTGCCATTTCCTTTTTTTGGTAAACAGAACAGGAACAATGAAAATTGTTTCTGCATTGAAAAAAATAATACATAATAATAGAAATCAAATAAAAAAAAAATAGTAATATATATATATTTAAATTAATGAATATAAAATAAAAAAATATGAAATAAAAAAACATATATATATATACATATATATTAACTATTAAATTCAAAATAAATTAATTGATTTTATAGAAATTTACTTTAAAAAAATTTTGAAAAACTTTAATACAAAATTTAAAATTTATAAAATTGAATTTAATTAGTTATTTATGAATATCTACACACTTTCCTTTGCTCTTAGATCCTCTCTTCTGTAGTCCAACTCACATCACCATCTGCCTGCTTGACCACCATGAGGTCTGGAGCTTTCAGCCGTTCTGCCCCCCGCCTTCTGGAACTCTCTCCCCCGCAACATTTGCAGTATTGACTCTCTTTCCATTTTCAAATCCCGTCTGAAAACACACATTTTCAAGCTGGCATGTTCAGTCTGATTTAATGGAAACGCACACATGGTGACCTGCACTGATGATGACCTTATACATAATGTTTATAATTAGGATTTCTGTGTAGTCATTTCATTGTATGTTACGGGATTGTCTGATTTTATGGTCTATGGATACACTGCATTTGCTGTAGGTGTGAATGTGAGTGTGAATGGTTGTCTGTCTCTATGTGTCAGCCCTGTGATAGTCTGGTGACCTG
>JAPZEB010000014.1:6649507-6663354 GCA_029783705.1 Chaetodon striatus | reverse complement strand
CACAGCTCCACCTTTTAGTACCAGATCTGTGTGCTAGGTACCCCAACAGAGGGGGGACCAAACATGGGGACGGTACGATTACAATTTCAAAAATTATTGTTCCCATTAGGTTCCAGGTTGAAAAATACCAAAGTTACCCTTTAAGTTATTTCCCCAAAGCTTATTGAACTCCCACAGTGAACTCGAAAAAGATGCTCCAGACTTAGTTTGACGTGATCTTGCGAGCATGTGCACTCTATAGTGACACTAGGTATGCAGTACACATACATATACACAGCTGCGACTACGGCATTCCTTAGTCGTGCATTCTCTTTGCGTACAGCCAAAGGTCAGAGTGCATCAAGTGAGATATCAGGTGGATTCAAAGGCATGTTCTCATGTCAGGCCTTCAGAGAGACACACCCAGCTGCAATGTAACCCTGCCGCTGCCATTTAGCAGCTTCTAATCAGACTTAGGGGATACATTGTTAGCATGACATTTTTCTATTCTGGTGTTGGTCTATGTCAGTATTCTTCACAGCATGTGTGAAAAGTGAGATTTACCCCCAAAGTGACCTCTAATAAGCGTAAGAATGGCTGGTTTGTGGCTTGGTTTCTTCAGTTCGAGTGCAGTATAGCACCATTGTCTATTGTAGCTGCGCTTTTTCCTGTGTAAATATACAGCGTGCACTTGACCACGAAACAAATTTTTGCATAAAGCATAACTGAAAGCTCCCTCATTTGCGCGCACACCCTGTCTGAATTCTTCTCTAATAGCTCACTCTGGCCAAACAAAAGGCCAAGGAAGATTCAGATTTACTGCCACAAGGCGGAGAAAGGCATTTAAAACCATGGCTTTTTTGTTCAGAGGCATTTTCCAACCCCTGCACCCTCCCTCCCCCTCTGAAATGCCAAAGGCATCTGGTTGACAGCTCCTCACAAGCTTTCAAATTGTTCCCCTTTTCCCAAATTTGGACTCAAGTAGAATGGGGCTATTGTCAGCTTGTTTAGCGGGCTTGAGAGAAATTCATTTATCTTTCCTGGCAGCTTAACCTTCTCAAAGATGGACGCAGTGGGAACTCTTCATTTTGCTGAACAATTTTGCCTTTCCCACTTTTCTTTCTGGGCCCCAGGATGTAGGATGCGTTGATCAAAATCAAACTGTGGGTCACTGGTATGACATTTATTCAGTAGAGATGCCAAGACGTCATAAATAGAGCAGGCATGTGACAATTATGGCCACATGGTTCCCAATTTGGGCACTACGCAGAGAGACGAGCTGTAAAAATGTCTCAGCGGTATTTCAAGTGGCAGCTCCTGCAACCTGTTAAATCCCCAACCTGGAGGATCATGTTAGCCCTCATTAAAGCCCATTCTAACTATTATGATGATGTTTTAGTATGTGTGCCTGTACCGTGCGGCCATGTCAGGTGTATGCGCCACGTGAGGGGTGCCCATGAGCTGCGTGGCTCTGGTGGATCTGCGGCAGCTATACGCCCTCATCTTGTGTGTGGACAGGACGGGCTGCAGCAGCTGGGAATGCACATTGACCTCAGTGGGAGGAGCCAAGGTCAGCAAAAGTGAGGTCAAAAAAAGAAGATCAGACATGTTGCACTGTGTCCAGAGGCCGGTGTCAGGAGGTAAAATGGGCCTGACCCTAAAACAAACATGGAGGACAAAAGCAGCGATACCTTTTTTCTGAGCTGTAGCTGATCACGTATTTTGTTTCCGAACTATTTCGATCGTTATTTTACCACATTCTCCCCCAGAATTTGTTTTACCTCTTCATCTTTGAATGGAGGACCAGTTGTTAGGAAATCTCTGCAGTACTCCAACAATTAAATACCTCACCAGCCTTGCTAAATAGCTGAACTGTCAAGAATCTGCAGTATCCAAACATATTTATCTCTACTAAACACTTGTCACTATTTCAGTTCCTTCTGTCTCTAATCCTCTCTGCGAGCGCTGCCAACCGTCCCGCTCTGGGTCTGTGTGTGTGTGTAACACAAGCTGCTGCGGTGAACTCTCAGTTGTTTAACACAGCTTTTTCCATGCAGCGTTTGGGGCGACCACCCAAGGCCTCTGACCACACTGCACGTTGCTCCTAACCAGAGTGGGAAGTGGAGGGAGACCTTCGATGTGTTACCGCCTCAGTCCTTTCTCTCTCCTCATTTCCCCGGCGCAGGCATCACGTGCCCACATAGTTGATCCTGGCTGCTGAGGACAGCAGGGCACAGCTGCACTCGGGGCTGGATTTCACCCTCCTCACGTTGGAAAACCTCTTCGCGCTCTCCCCCTGGACAGCTGCAGCCATGGGCACACCGGCGGTGATGCGTTCGGCATTCACTCGGTGGCTTTTTAGACTCAGTATGAAGTAATATGAGGGGATGGACCTCACTTAGTGAGCAACCACACCTCTGCCGGTTTCATGCATTCATCTGCATGTTTAACTGGATGTACGGCCGCTGATGCACCAACAGACACAAACTTTTCCATATGTGTTAACCACATGCACAGAGACACGCTTAAGTTTTCAGCAACAAACACACGTCACACAGCTTTTCCAGTAATTATCAATCAAACAGAGGTGGAACAAGAGTTTAGATCGGACCAAATTCATGATCAGATCAGACATACTGCTTGAAGGCATTTGACTCCAGAATGTTGATGTATTTCTGTGAGCCAGATATTTTAGGGATAGTAATAATAATGATGTAGTCAGACCAAGTAGAAATGTTTCCATCTGCAAGTCAAGCCCATCTGCTGTGTAAAGATGTAGTGGAGTATTGGCGTCCTGAGCAGAGAATGAAGTGTTGTAATCCAGGTTGCTCTGTTATTTGTTGTGGTAGACAGTACGACCGCACATATATGCGAGTCCCACGTGTGAGTCCTACTGACTAGCTCATATGCGGCGCTTTACGCTGCACTCATGTTGCAGTTACAGACAGTCACTGCTATTAACGGTGACAGTGTCACTGCGAATGTATAATGCCCACCCTCCGGTTCCCCCCCGACGTTAACACCCTAAACTCTGTCAGCACTGTTGCTGTTGTTAGCACCATTAGCTGCTAGCCACTGTCAAAGCCACCTCCATGTTAAGAACAAGCAGCAACCTCTGGGGCTGAAAAATTAAGCAAACATGGAAGTGCCAAAAATTGCAGTTCCTCTAACGACCACTGGAGGCTGGCTTCAGAAGTAAGTCAATCCCCATAGACCCCCATGTTAAAACACCCAACTTTACAGCAGATATAAACATGTTTACAGCCTGGTACAAAAATGGTTTTGGTCTCTATAGTAAATATCCTTGAGTGACAGACTGTTCTCAATAAAGTCTGATCTGACGCAGTTATCTCTCTTTAGATAGTTTTTTCCCATGGGAGACAAATAAAGTAACCTTGATCTTGACCTTGACCTTGAGATCCATCCCTCACCCCTCTTCAACACAAGCCTCTTGCCTAGATAGGGTCACTTCTGGCTCCGAAATACCAAGTTGGCGATGGCTAAAATGCCCAACTTAAGGCTTCAGAACAGGACTCCACAAACCAATGAGTGATGTCACACTGGCTTTGTCCATTATCTTAAAGTCTATGATGTAGGACTGTGTGCAGGCAATCCTAGCTCAGACCCTGAATCATAAATATGCTCTTAGGGCTGGGACACATGCTGCGTCTTTTACTACCCAGAAGACACTAGGTTGGGTGCTACTCTGTGCCAACTCTTAAGGGGTAGCCCTGCACTAAAATGACCAGCCTCTCCTCCATCGGTACAGACTGATAACTTCATAAGAAAGGAAATTGATATGCTGGCCAGGGACTGATGTAAAGCTCTGGGCGCCCTGCTCTAACATGATCAACTTTTCCGTATTTATCAGACTGAATATTTACAGAAGAAGGGAAAGATATCTGTCGGCTGTGATTGGTTTGTAACATGACTCCTGTCTGACTGCTGAGCGTGGCCTCTTCCTGTGTCTGTCCTTTAAATTCCCACATGGTCCAGTCATATAGGTTTTGATTTATTTGACAAGGCACAGGTCCTGATAGAGTTTTATGGGTTTTTTTGTTGGTTTTTTTTCTGCAACTAAGTGACTAATGAAATCATGCAGACTAATGACCTCTGTGGTCGACTAACATTGGGTCGACTGTTAGGGGTCAGCCTTATTATACACGAATGAAAATGTAGTTGTCAAACATTATATACAATTTCTGCCAATAGATGCCTCTTAATTCTACACACTAGGCCTTTAATATGCACCCTGCGGTATTGCTAATTAAGTGAGACTATACAAAGCATCTAATTTCAAGGTCAGGTTAACACCATAGTTGTCTTGGAACTCATTTTGGTTTGAAGTTCCCCTGGGATAAGGTGACTCACAAGAGTCTGACCGAATAAAAACTTGCCAAGAATTGCAAATGTCAGATTTTCAAAAATGGCTCTCCACTTGGAAATAATGACATATAGAAATACAGTTTAAGGTATAATGGAAGGACACTCCCATGCCCTTTGACCAACAGTCTTTACTGAAATGATTCTACTGGGTCCAAAAGAAACAGTTGAATTACATGCTGTTTTTTTTCTCTGCCTGAGAGGATAAATATGGCAAATGTTATTATTCAGTCAAGAGATATAGATGAAAGTTGAACATTCTTCTTTGCCCTTTTTAAAATTGCTGGTACTGCAGATAATGAAAAGGAGGAGGAGTATAAAAGGCTCAAATCCAATGAGAACAAAATAGGAACATATGCAATGATAACACATGATTGTTTAGAGGACAGAAACCCTCCTGGTGTAAATTCATATATGTGACGAAGCCCTCTCTTCGTCATTCCTGATGTTTAATGTGAACCTCATTTCTCTTCTTTCTCACAGAACTCTGCGATAAAAACATACACAGCACTATGGAGTTCCCTCAAATACCGAGATACCAAGGTATGAGATTTTCTATCTAGATTAGATCAGTGCTCACCACCTCACAGCTGAAATAGTCCTTGAATTTTGGCATTTGGAGACATGCAGCGAATCTGTACACTCTGTAAATTACAGTTCAGGGAATGTGTTGGTGATTCAGTGCAGCCTGAAACTTTTATCAAAACAGGGAGCACAGGTTATAAATAACTCTAACTGCCCCTGTGAGGCATTTAGTGCCTAAACAGCACATCCATTGTAATGTAGTATAATGTGGTTGTAAGCACAAAACAAGAAGTTTATTGAAGTAATAAATTTAAAACGAAGATGATAATAGTCATTTGTTGACATGTTTCTGTGGATGCATTAACAAAGCATGAATACTAAAAGTCTACTTTATATGTAAATGGGCTATTTTTCCAATTAGGGGGTGTTTAGTAGGATAATAAATGAACTCTTATAAGAGAACATCATGATGTCAAGCGACGAAAAGATCGGTACATTAGACATCATAATCAATCCTGGGAAAATATTTATAGCTGTCATTTATAATAGCATTTTATAGAATAAACCATCGGGAGATTTATACTTTTTATTGAATAAATAAAACAGGATGAGCACATATCATTGCATGCAAGTTTCCATCAGGTATTTCTTATGTGGGATCACAGATTAGGGGGCGGCCATGAGTGCAACATGCTTGACACTTTACAGAGATCATTGGGATTTAAAGTAAATCAGCACTAGACTCTTCATTTTAATTTATATGAGCAGTCAAAACTCTATAAATCAATATTCTGCACATCTTCTCACAGCAGGCTGCATGTGTCCTCTTCTATAAGGGGATCCTGTTTCATAACGGCAGCAGAGAGCTAGCCTGTCAGGATGTGTAAAAGGAAGAGGTTACAGCACTGATGCTTTAGGGAACAGCTTAACTAAGAAGAAAATTACACTGAGAAAAAAATGTTCCCTTGAAGTGGGTGTTTAAGCCCTTTTAACACTGGATTTAAGCTGTTTGGGATCTCACATGGTTTTTAAATTAACCCTAGATATTTTGTTTGTGATAACAGTTGTGAGGACTCAGAGGCAGGACACAGAGACAAGGCAGGTAAGATTTTGCAACAGGCAAAACAGGTTCGGTAACAGATAAGCTGGATCAAACTGGTCTTAAAGAGGAGAAGACAGAAACTGAGAGCAGGCAGGGGTCATGACAAGCAGGCGCAGACAAAGGCTGGAATGCTCAGGCTGAATCATTACAGATGATCTGTCAAAGGGAGTGAGCTGGTAGGCTAAATATAACAAATGAGTGATTAAGTAAGGGTGGAGGTGACAGATTACATTTACTTTCATTATTAAAATAAAGTCTTTTTTTAAATGTGTGTGTGTTATAAGTATTATTAAAAATCAGCAAATTATACTAAAAGGGGTTGTTCACTGCAGAAAAGGTGGTCTTTTGATAAAACTTGGCTGCCTATGCAGAGGAAAGATGCAAATCCTTTTGAAATTGGTGCGACATGACCAGAGGAAACAGAGGAAAAGAGCTGTGGCATTGGTTTTGCTCAAGGGGTAGAAAAACTACAATTACCACAATGCATTCTGCCACACCTGACCAATAAACAGCTCCCAGGTTTACCACAGGAAACAACATGGCGGCCAGCCGGTAACAAAGGATCTCAAGTCACAGTTAAATGGTAAGCTCTCAAAAGTACAAGGATGAATGAGTGGGTTGGGTGTTGTCTTTGTGTGTAGGTGTTCTAATATTCCTACATGTTACTGTAACTTTTAGTGTGCTGCTGTCTTGGCCAGGTCTCCCTTGTGAAAGAGATTGTTGATCTCAGCTGAACTTACCTGGTTAAATATGGGTTACATAAATAAATAAAATATGTTTCTCAACACATTTTAGGCGAAAATAGACGATGCAGTAGCAGAATCTTGGTTCACATTTGAACAACACTGCTTACTTTTACAATTTGGTCTCAGTATTTTCAGCCTCTGTTTTTAAAATACAGGAAAAAGTATGACACTTTATGTTCTCATGTTATTTTATTACAGCCAAACAGTGCACTAAAATATGTTTCTGAAGATATTTTAGGCAGAAATATATAGTGACAGACTCTTGTTTTATATTTTGTCAGCACTGCCTAGTTTTAAAGTTTGATCTGATTTTGGTCTGTGTTTTACAGAGATGGAGAGGATGAGGTCTCTCTCCCAATCCACTTCAAAAGTCAAATCTGTAGTTCTAGGAAGTGAATTTTGCAAATCCTATGATAGCAAAGGAGTGTTTTTGCCTCACCCTGTCTCTGACTGGCTTACCCTGACATTCTCCCTAAACCTAACCAATCCAATTCATGAGGCAACAAGTACTAGCCAGTCATAGGGAGAGTAGGGTGGGTCAGTGCTTCACTACTCTAGGATTCACAAATTTGCTTCCAGGAACAGCCCTAAAACCTAAGCTGAGTTATAAGATGGGCAGGGAGATCTACTGTGCATTCCAATACCCATACTACCATACCAAAGATTTAGTATGTCCCCATACATAGTGTGTTAAATGCAGTATGCCAAAACCACCAGGATGTTCTACTACGGGATGTTCTATGCAAGCCAGCATGCTTTTCCGGCTGTTCTGACCCACAATCCTCTGCACAGCCGATGATATGTCACATCAACTGAGCTGCAAACAGACGACAGCTGTTTGACAGCTGCAGTGGCAGATGACAGCGCATTCAAGTAACTGATGACCAGTCAAACAGTAATAATATTGATTGTTTAAGTGAACAAAAAATTTACATACACAAATATTACAAACAACAAAAGGACATAACAATGAAAATAACAATGACAGAGATCTCCGTCTCTGGCGAGCTCAGTAATTGGTGTTTGTTTTTTTTTTATTTCCAAGGTAACAGATATAACAGCAAATGGGTTAAAGTTCAATGCGTAATGTTATGAGTACGTACATTTTAATGGCAGCTGCAGTGCCTACTAAAAGTGAAAAACAAAAATAATGACATTCTGAACGCACCCTTAGGTTTTGGTCAGATGGAGGGAAGTTTTCCACCGCTCATTTGCACATACTACCCACTGTTATGCTACAAAGCTGGTTGAAAATCTGCAAAGTATCCCTTTATGTATTTTTATCATGCATCAAGAGTACTTGGCTACATTGTGAGTGTGTGAGAGACAGTTGAGAGAGGAACAAAAGACAAGAGTCACATCACCACCTGGCAAGGACGATAAGTGGCCCAAATCAAACGCACCCACGATTTGACAACAGTCAGGTGCATGTTGAGTGAAGCTAAAATACTACAGTTGCTACATCTGTGGTGGCTGTGGCTCAGTAGGCAGAGCTGTCACCTACCTGGTCCTTGCAGTGCACATGTCGAAGTGTGTGACAAGATACTGAACCCTAAATTGTTCCCAACTTGTGCCGTCAGTGTGTGAGAGCGTGTGAATAGCTATCTGATGAGCAGGTGGCAACTTGTGTGGTAGCTTCGGCCACCAGTGTATGAATATGTGTGTGAGTCATATCTGTGGTCATTATAGAAATGCAGTCCAATCTATTTAATATGCTCATGTTGAATGCTTCAAGTGACTTATAAATGTGTTTTGGAATTTCTACCCTCAGGAGTAAGGAGGAGGACTTTCTGCTGTTTTGGATAAGAATCCCTGTGGTAACGGTGACTGCAAAGCCTCATCCAGCTCAAAATGTTTGAAAACTTAAGGAGTGCAGTGTGATGCTTTGAGAATAAATGAGCAGAGAAGTTAAACCTGGAGCAGATTGTTGAGGACTTTGCAGTGCGCATGACTTGCAGAATGATGTTAAGAAGGGTGAGTACAACACAATAACTTTAATCACTGTACAAAGGAGAAAGTTTACAATCACTGTATTGCCTAGAAACACAGCACATGTAAAAACTGCTGTCTTTTTGCCTGAAAATGATAGTGTTGATAGTGTGGGTTTTTTAAAGTGGAGCGGTATGAGGTACTTATCTAAAATCAGTGTATTACATACAGTAGATGGCAGTTGGTGCTCTCCCTGTTTGCAGAAAAAGACTGGACTAGCACCACAGAATCTCATCCATGCATCGCTGTGAATTACACTTAACAGCAAAATGTATTTTAGCCTTTTAAAAAAGGCCTGCCAAAAAAAAATCAATCTCAGTGGACACTATAGTTACAATATTTTCATCGCTTTACCTTGCCGTTAGACAGCCCTTTCTGTTAGCGCTACATTTTCTCAATTGTACAACTACGGCCAGTTGTGCCGTGCACTGTATTACACTGTAGGTCAGTTATACAGGTCAGAAAGTACTGTTGCACAATCCAACTGAAACAAAACTTCACTTTACTAAAGATTTTTAAGATGGTGTGTGCTTGCTGTTCAAACCAGGAACTGAAAACAGCTGTGGCTATGGCTGGTTGTTTGCAGTGAAGATTTCCCCCAAGAGGACTGTGTCAAACCACTGCCAAATGAACGCGAGAGACACTTGCTGAAGAGCACTGCTGGACCAACCATGAGGTAAAATCACGCTAAACACCTACAAATAAATTAACCAACTGAACAAACAACCAGTGACGTGGGAAACACTGGCATCCACTGATTCACACAGGTCCTGAGGTTGTGTTGTGTGTAACCAGGTCCAGGCAGGAGCAGCTCTTTGGGTCTGTGAGCATGCATTTAGAGTTCACAGTTAGATTCTGCTGTTTCTGTTTTTCAGCCTGTTCAGTCTGCCTCCACAAAAGTTCTTCTTCTCTATGCTCTGGTTCATTAAGGTATCTCTTTGTCTCCACACTGTCATAAGCACTCAGTTCTTTTTATTTTCTGGTATATGTTCTCTCATCCATAAACCGCTGAAAGTCTGACCCGTACAGCTGACCTGCAGTGTTATTTAGTGCACGGCACAGGTGGGCATTTTTGTGTGGGAATAAGTTATATGGTTAAGTTATGAAGTTATATGGTGGAGAAAATGTAGTGCCAAAGGAAAAGGTTGTCTGACGGCAAGCTAAAGCGCTGAAAATGTTGGAAATATAACGTCCACTTAGACTGATATTGATTTTTTTTTCCATAGGCCTTTTTTTTAAGTTGCAAAATATTATTTTCTGCTTGAATGCCAGTCCCGTGTGTTTCTGTAAACATAGAGTGCATCGATTACCATCTACTGAATGCAATACACTAAATGTTGATAACTATCTCATACAGCTTCAACTTCAACTTCAACTTTATTATCCCCTAAGGGAAATTTGCTTTGCAGGCAGGGTAAAAAACATAAAACATTACACAATCACACAAAACGTAAGTACCAAGAGAGACACTTGAAGCAGAACCATCACTGCAATGTTAGAGGCCCACTTCAACAAATCTGAACTTTCCCTTTAATGTATACGTTTGCTGCTATGGAGTTTATACTGTTTATACATCTCTGTGCTGTGTGACTTGTTGATGTTTTATTTAGCTGTTGTTGGATGTTTTATCGATGGGACCTGCTCACACCCACTGTGGTGCCCATAGCTTTTTGTGTTGTATTGTTTATCATTTTTGTGTAATTGTCAAAATTGTATTCTGTTTTTCTGGTTTATTTCTAGTCTTCCAAATACTCAAAGCACATTTAGACTGCGTCACATTTACCCATTCACACTCACATTCACCCACGGGTGGCCGAGGCTATCATACATGGTGCCACCTGCTACTCAGTAACCATTCACAAGCTCTCACACACTAATGGAACAGCCTTTGGGAGCAATTTGGGGTTCAGTATCTTGCCCAAGGATACTTCCACATGCGGACTAGAGGAGCTTGGGATTGAACTACAGATCTTCTGATTCGTGGATGACCCAGATTACCTCTGAGCCACAGCCGTCCCAAATATAACTTATCATCAGTTATACATAAAAAAGCCTCCCTCTTTATAGCTTAACTAGAGAGCGCTATACAAGTGCCATAAATTTATCTGCAAAGGCTGGAAAGTACTTCCAGTAAAAATGAGGAATTTATCCTTCTGTTAGTTTGGTTTAGACATAATCTGTGGCATGGTGTTGTGGTGTTTATGTAGACACGTTAATGCAGTTTATTTCGATGCCTGAAGTCGGTCTTTACTTAAATAGCACTGTCATATACCATTATCATCATCATGCACCCCCCACTACCTCCTTGAAAAACTGTAGCACAGTAACGTTACTTGGACTACATTTTGCCTTTAATCTTAGTATATTTAAACACAAGTAATTTTACTTTTACTTGAGTAATGATGAAAATAAGAGAACATGTTTTAGTACTCTTTCCATCCATGTGATATTTGGTCAGTGGTTTCCAAAGTCTGACACAATCTTGCCCATCCTAAGGAAAAAAATCAAGACAAAATGGCCAACACATTCTCACTCCGACCTCGGCACACATCAGCGTTTAGTCATGGACTTTCCATGTCCAGATACGTCACACAAGGTATCCTAGTTGCATCGGTTCTTGATGTTCTGGGACACCATGTCAAGTTCTGCGTGTTGTGCATTTTTTTCTTTCAAAATACACTTCCATTTTCACAGGGAATTTAACATCTCTTTCAAAATTAATGCACTATGCCAGTACCACAATACAAATTGATATCTTTGTTTTCCTTCAACAACAAACACACGTGGTTGGGTTTATAAAAAAAGAACAGGGTTTGGCTTTATAATCTTATGGGAGGCAAACACCGCTCTCTAGGGTGAAAGTCGGTGTTTGTTGGATCCATCCACAATTCCTTCCACCTGCCTCACTTGGACTTTTGCAGCCTTAACTTTCGGTGTTGTCCCGCTGTTAAACTATTATGGTGACCAACCGCGTATCATGCCAACGTTAAAGGATGGCTTTCCTCATGGGTGTCTGACGCCACAAGTCACTGCCCAAGTGTTGGATTGGATTGGATCTCCACAGCAGGACCCTGAAAACAAAAAAAAAATGTGTCTATCAGATGTTATCTTAATGTTTGTAACATCTCATCACTACAAAACTCTCATTGCAAAAAATGGTGAACTCCCAGGGAAGGGCACCACGGAGAGGAATCTCTATTGTAAACATGCAGACAGACACAGAGACAGTGTTGGGTGGAGGGATGGGTGGTAGTTTACTCCTCACAGAACAAATGTCTTCAATGTGTGGACAAAGTACCATGTCAACAACACTATGCATGTTTTCTCATGCTTGACACATTAGTGGTTACGACTGGTTATGTAGTTTTAAAAAAGCATTATTAAAATCAAAGTTTAAAACCAACCAATGAGCAGGATGGGGACCATATATATCAGTATGAGCTTTTCACAATATTCATTTTGTGAAACTTCAGACTGCAAGACGAGAATGAAAATCAATCCATACAAAAGTCAACAAAAGTGTTTTCAGGCGAGTCTTCAAAGACAGAATAGAGTCTGCTAATTAGACTGTCCTATTGTCTCAGTGTCTCTATAGAAAAAAAAAAAGCCTTAATACTGCACATTTTTACAGCTAAGACCTTGGGATGACGAGCAGTGTTTGTTAGATGGATCTCAGGGGGCCTGACGATGCTGAGGTGGGTCAGAAGTTTGAAAATATAGCCAGCAGGAAGGACATGCAAAGATCTGAAAACAAACCAAACAGAATTCTGAAATTAATTTGAAGACTAACAACTTTAGTTTAAGAAGAGGATGAGTCATTCCCAGTCGTACTCAGTATGAGGTGCTTAATATTCATGCTTTGTTATTGCTGCTTTGTCTTCACATTAAAGCAGAATACCATTAAATAAGGTTAGGAAGATAATCCAAATACAGCTAAAACTAAAATAATGCAGCATTTCCTTTAAATGAAATACACCGGCATGAATTTACTGTAAGTAAAACAAAGCACTCAACACTTTTATCTGCCTGTTTGTTCTGCTGGCCTCTGTCCGACACTGTGTAAATCCCACTTAATTACGAGCCACAGACTGAGTTTACTGAAGACGTCTCTCCTGAGATCTGCTCTGTGTACTCTGAGTGTCCTCCAAAACACAGGGACCCCGCAGCGCCTTTCTCACGCTACATGCACTTTGTTGAGTTTGTGTGTGTGTGTGTGTGTGTGTGTGTGGACAGATGAAATCAACACTATCCCCTCTAGAATACTGTTAAACATAACACACACTCATATCCTCTTGGCCTGTATTTAGTGTGGTGTAAATATCATTTGATTGCTCACCATGGACCCATTTACCATGACAACTCTTCATCGTTTGTGTGGGGTGTGTATGTGTGTGCGTGTGTGTGTTTGAGAGAAACAGAGAGAGCCTGTTGAAGACAGTACAGTAAGGGGATTCTCTTCAGAATTCTTTCCAACACCGTCTCCTACTTACATCCACTCTGCATGATGATTTAATCACCACCTCCATAATTAGAATTCATGCTTCCTACCTACAGTAATTACACACACAGTCATGTTGCCTGGGGTTGCACCCTCTCCTCAACGCAGGAACGAATTCCTTTAAGGCTATTTGATTTGGAAAGTTTTCAATCAAGTGACACAGCTCACTTAATATGAACCCAAATTTATCCGTCTTCTGGGAAACTGTGGTTTTCATTCTTCCAGTCATCGCTTCAGATTGAAAATTGCTCAATCTTGCTTCGTCTACGGTAAATGATGGACATGGATTTTCCCATTTTGAGTGCACCAGTTTAAAAACTAAGAAAGTTTTGCCTCACCAGTACTGATATGACAACTAGAAATCTCCTGAACAGCTGTATTGTTGCAAAGCTGACACTGCTTGAACTAGGTCTGGCATCTTTGTTGTCAGTTATGACAGTGCCTTTGCGTCATATGTGGCAGCGGCATTGGTTTGATAATGAATTATATTACAGAGAAGGGCATAGATGTAATTTCTGCCTCAGCGCTGACCTCGTGTAATTCCTGTCTCAGCACTGACCTCTGTCATTACGATCAACAAATTATAACAGACCATTTTCCTCTGTGTCCCTCTATTCCAGTTACA
>JAPZEB010000014.1:6540272-6553232 GCA_029783705.1 Chaetodon striatus | reverse complement strand
TGTGATAGTCTGGTGACCTGTCCAGGGTGTACCCCGCCTCTCACCCAATGTCAGCTGGGATAGGCTCCAGCCCCCCCATGACCCTCAACAGGATACATTTGGGAACTGAAGCCATTATATAGCGCTCTTCAAAGCCAGACTCCATTCAGAAAAACAGTGATTTAACGCCACTGAGCATAGGAGGTGCTCCTCTACCGCTTCCTCGATCAGTTACTTCATTTATGTTATTGTGTGACTTTGGTGTGTATAAGGGTTAGTTCAGATTCACCAAAGTTGCACAACAACACAAACTAACCAACTAATCAAGGCAGCGGTAGACCAGCAGCCCCTGTGTTCAGTGAGCTAAAATATTTTCTCTGCTTTACCAACGGGGAACTGAAGCCATTATGTTGCTCTCTATAGAGCCAGACTCCATTGAGAAAAGCAGCGATTTAACATTGCTCAACACAGGAGCTGCTGGTCTACCGCTGCCTTGACCAGTTAATGTGTTTGTGTTATTGTGTGTCTTCGGCAGCTTAAAGGGTTAGTTCGGATTCACCAAAGTCACACGATAACACAAACTAACTAACCAATCAAGGCAGCAGTAGACCAGCAACTCAGTGCTCAGCGAGCTAAAATTACTGTTTTTATCAATGGAGGCTGGTGGCTTTGACAAGAGCATAGAGTTTAGCATGGAAATTATTGTACGCTCAGTTTTCTGTGGTACGTTTGTTTCAGAAACAAGGGCCAATGAGTCCAGTAGTTCAAAAAGATTTGTGTACACAATAGTCTTGGTGTTAATGTTTACTAGGTTTTTTAACTGTAAATATTTTGTAACACCTTTAACATAAATTCAGTGACAGTTTTACCCCGACTGACTGATATATATGTATACATATAATTTAAGCACTGCTTCTTTTTAGTATTGTTTGTCATATAAACTGAAATATAGCTTGTCTGGTGGCTTTGAAGAGAGCTGTATAATGGCTTGAGTCCCGCATCAGAAATTGCTGTCTGAGGTAAAGCAGCATCAATGAAAATATTCCATATATACAATACATTTAAACTGATATTAATTTTTTTCAGGTGGCTAAAATACATTTTGCCACTGCTCCCATCCACAGCAGTACATTGCTGAGCTTCTGTGTCAGAGCTCCTGCCTGTTTCTCCAAACTGGGGGTGTGCCAGTTGCCATCTACTGTACGTAATACACTGCTGATAGATAAGTACCTCATACAACGCCACTTCAAAAGATCCAAACTATCCCTTTAAGAAAGACAAATTACACCTGAACTAGCATGCTTCTACAGTCGATCACTTCAACACACAGCGTGTGCAGTGTGTGTAGAGCAGCCTGATCCACTTGCATTGAGGGTGGCCAAATAATTTGGCAGTTGAGACCGTGTTGATTGAAATGACAGGAGGCCTACATACCTGCTTCCCCCACAAACACCTCATGTGGCGGGCTGGTTGGCCCCTCGCCCACAGCGTTGTACACACTCATGCGTATCTCATAGCGCTTGTGTTTGCTCAGCTCTGCAGTGGAAGCAAACAAAGCAGGGATAGAAAGTTAGGAATTAGATTTCACACCACATTTTAAATTGTACTTTTTAAAAGTTGAATCCCGATTCAGAACACCCAGAATTCCTTCCACAACTCAGCCTTCCTCCGCGTGCCTCCAACAATTAGTCGGGAGTGCAATAATAAGACTATAATCCCTCACTAGCGTCCCACTCATCCTCACAACACTGCTACTGGGAACTGAACGCTGATATTCTGCTGCAAATAATTACAAGGGTGCAAGAGAAATATGTGGCCATCTGCTTTTGTAGTGCTTCTCCAAATAAGCTGACATGTGCAAACCAAGGAGTATGCTGGACTACACGAGCCTGTGTACTGTAGTCAGTGTCCAAGAATTTCTGTAGACAGAGAGCCTGGGTTGGCCTCACTAAGAGTGTTTGTACCAATGCGATGTGCGTGTAAGCAGCAAAATGTTGTGCTAATTTGCACGACACTCTGCTTTTCAGCAGGGCACTTGAAACATATGTTGGGATAGCTTTTTTTAGACCTGATTAGTTTGGGGATTGAATCACTGAGAACACATGTGTGTGTGCGTGTGTGTGTTTCTGTGAGACAGAGACATAACGAAACTTACTGTCCAACTCATGCTGGGTCAGAGTTGAGTCACTCAGATTCTGGATGCTGTAGGGGGCTGGGAAGGGGAGGGAGAGAGAGGGCACAATGAGAGGGAGGCAGTGGAGAGACAATAGTGATTAAGTCTAATATTTTCCTTGTTGAGAAACGCTTCACTAGAGTTATACTTATAATAAAAAAAAAACACTCCACAATCACAGTGATCATACCTCTGAGTGAGCCCCAGAAATGACTCAATGAGAGTAAAATTATAGGCTAAGTTACTCAGAGCAGTAGAAACAGAGCAGCTCCTGAGTAAACATAATAATAGCTTGCAGCTGATAGCCACTGATCACAAGATGAAATGTTTTGCTGAGAAGTGTCAAGACCAGCAGGGAGATCTCAGGAGCAGAATAGGCCTGTGTGAAAGTTTTCCTCTGATGGGAATAATGGTGCTGCTGACACATAAAGACCGCGCAGGAATAATCAACCGTGACGGAGTCTCATAATCGTATGAAATTGTCACTGAAGTAAAGCTGAGAAAAGGGAAGGGCTCTCTGTTTCCCCCAGTACACCAACACTGACTGACTCCTGATGTGCAGTTTCTCTCCTTGGTTAATTTCTGTAAATTCCAAACATTTTAAATGACACACTGAACATTTCCAATGAATGCAACACACTGACGGTTAGAAATGAAAATACTGCAAAATGTATTTGTGTAAAGAAGCAATAATGTAGGTGGGAAAATACAACAATTTGTCATGTTAGCTGGCAGTAATTCCTCACCATTGAGCTCACCCCAGGCGGACATGCTGTTGATGGTATGGAGGGAGTAACTGCGGAGACGGTCATACAGCAGCTCACGATATCGAATCCGAAAACCCAATAAGATTCCATTTATCTTCTCCTCAGAGGGGGGCTGTGAGGGGAGAGATGGGGAGTTAAGGTCTAATGTAGCAGATCTCTGCAGAACTGAGGCCCAGAAATAGCTCAGCGTGCTGCAGGTGCCCCAGTTTTTCATATAAATGACTAATTTCACCTTAAAGGTTCAGTGTGTAGGATTTAGGGAGATATATTGGCAGAAAGTGTCAGGTTTACTTTAGTTTACAATCACCTGAAAATAAGAATAGTTATGTTTTTGTCAGCTGAGAATGAGCCGTTTAAATCTACATAGGGAGCTCCTTGTCTACAGAGACTGCTACGTTGCACCACCATGTTTCTACAGTAGCCCAGAACGGACAAACCACTGGAATCAGCAACCCCTCCGTAAGGAGCTGAACAGCATCTGAAAAACTCTGATGGTTTCAATCACTGTGTCCATTTGTTCTGAAGTGGAGGGCACCTCTGTGGGTCATTTGGCTCCTGATAAACACCTCCTGAATGTCTGGATCTAAAGTTATAAGAGCAGGTCCTTGGCTAGCGTCCCGTCTTCGACGCAAATTTGATTTCCTTGGATGGTGAAGGCATGACCAGCCCTACTCTGCCTCTGACTGGCTTACCCTTACATTCTTACGCTCTTCTTCTGGGGCTGCTGTGGCTCAGAGGTAGAGCAGGTTGTCCACTAATCGGAGGATCCCCGGCTCCTCCAGACTGCATGTCAAAGTATCCTTGAGCAAGATACTGAACCCCAAATTGCTCCTGATGGCGGTTCCATCTGTGTGTGAATGTGTGTGTGAATGTGACTCGTAGTGTAGAAAGTGCTTTGAGTGGTCAGATGAGTAGAAAGGTGCAGGTCCATTTACCATTTACCTTCACCCTACGTAATCTCACCCATCTTGTCTTAACCTTATCAATCTAGCCAACAAAGGCAACAAGTACTCACCACTTAGAAGATCCTGAACAAATATTTTCTGAACCATCTTCAAATAATAGATCGCTGCTGCTCGGCTGTTAACCAGGTCCAGCAGGTCAACCCACATCACCCCCATTTTAGTTTCGTATAGAACCCTCCACGGTCAGGAACCTGAATATGTCAGTGATCTCCTCCATCCATATATCGTTAGCAGGTCCCTTAGGTCTTCTGAGCAGGACCTCCTGGCTGTCTCCCGGCCCAGACTCAAAACAAAAAGTGATCCTGTCTTTGAAGTCATCGCTCCAACACTACCGAACTCTCTTCCATTAGGTTTTCAGTCTGTGGTCTCTTTAGAAACCTTTATAAAACTGAAGACCCATCTTTTCAATATGGCCTTTGTCCCACCCTTAATTGTCTCGTGCGTGTATCTTGGTGTGTTTCTTTTTGGGTGTTCTTTAGCCTATAGTTGCTCTATGTTTCACTTTCTTTCTGTGGCTTTGTTTTGTTATATTACCTTTGTTTTTATTGACTGTATGTTTTATTGTTTGATTGTACTTTTATTTCTGTGAAAGGTGCTATATCCAGTAAATGTGTTCAATCATCATTTATAAGAGCAAGTCATGCCCTCGCTATCCTAAGAAATACAAATTCCTATCTCCGACGTGCCAAACAGCATTAGAGAGACATGGATTTTTAACATGAAACTGCTTTATTCAGTGTTTTTACTGGTCTAAATACCAGTCTGTTTGGTTTTGAAAGGAAGAGACCTCTAGGGAAAATTCGGCTCCATGGTAAAACCTTCCGCAGGTCTAGATCTTACGTTGTTACAGAAAAAACGTGAGCACACGTTAACAGGTGTTGGGCGAGCGGCCTGTCTCCAATGTGTAAAACAGCTTTGTTCAGTGTCCCTACCAGTTTTAATCACCTGATCCAACTGCTGATAATTCGGCTTTGGGTAAAAACCTCCTGAACAATGAACGCTGAAGGAATCCTAACTGGGAGTTCACGCCTGGCACACAGGAGAAGTCTCAGCTGGTTGCGATCTTAAAACCTCACCACGGAATACCACTAAAATCCTGCACACTGCTCCTTTAAAAGGTACTTTACTCGCATGTTTGTTCAAAATCAGATTTCTCTCATCAAAGCCCACTTCATCACTCTGTGTTTTGTCTCTGACTTACCATCTCTGAAGAGACTTACAGTAATTGAAAGAACTCTCCTCAGGGTGAGCTCATCCACAGGTGAGTCACAGAGAAATCCCCCATGGTTAAACATGAGAGAGCGGGGCCAGAGGGGCGAAGCAGAGAGAGAAAACAAGCACCTCTCTGTCCTTATAAACTCTACAAGTGTTCTCCATAAAAGTCAAATTGTGGCTTGGAGCCTCCTGTTTTCCTCTTTATGACCTGCTAATTCAGGTGTGAGTGTGGGAGAGGGTGTTTTCTGTTACACACACACACGTAGAGTAGATAGTGTGTGTAAAAGTGTGTAACATCCAGTGTGTAAGTACAGGCCTGCTCTGTGTGCTGCTGCAGCCTCTCATTAGAGGCAACTTTCTGAAGACTTTCATGGATTTTTCAAACAATGAAACATAAAAAAAACAGTTATATTGTCTGCTCTTACCTGCCAGCGGATCAGCACAGATGTTGTTGTGTGCGGCGTGACAGAGAGGATTGTGGGTGCTTCGTCAGGCGCTGTGGCAATAAAAGTGAGATAAATGGGCTAAATTGACCTGAAAATGTGCACAATTCAAGACGCTAAATCTACCCATGTGCAGTGGCATTCATGGAGCATAAACACACAATAGCTTAAACAGAGCAGCCATTGACGGATGAGTCAAAAATAACAGTTGGAGGCAGAACGTCTCTTTGGTTGGTTAAAGCACCACTGGGCAAAAGGTTTTAATGGCGTCCTCTTGTCTCATGGTGACTGCAGATGGTGCGCACATGACATCACCTGCTGCCTTTGCCAGTAGCGTCTGAGTCACAACAATAGGCTAATTCAGGCTGACATTAAACCCCTTTCATAGTCATACACTAAGTGCGTAGTTTTAACATCAGGCCTATAAATACTTCACAAAGTATATGTGCATATAGTATATGAGAAATATTACTATATTAAACACAGCACATTACAGACTCCTCAACTTTTAAAGCTTGGGTAGGCGGTTTTATTTTGTCGTCACTGGGCAAAATGCCGTAATAAACTTTAAGCATCGTGTAATTCAAGCGGTCTGAGAAGACACTCGACTTCTGCACCTCCTCTTGGCTCTGTTTTCAGGCTTTAGAAAATCTGGTCCATCACTGAGACTTTGGCCAAAGGGAGGGCAATTCTGTTTGCTGTTCCACAAACACAGATGTGTGTGCACGTCCCCTCTGTGAAAGCTTGATTTAATGGTGGAGGATCCTGCTATTCCAACGTTAGCAACAACTGCTACACTGCAAAGTAACCCCAAAAAAGGAGGAGGAACTTATCAAAAAGAGAGTCCGACAATACACACAATAAAAGGTGTCGATATCAACGAAGTGTTTCGAAGATGGAGAGAAAATGTTGCTAAGAGTTTAGCCTTCTGCTAACCGTAGCGAAAGGCTCAAGTCTGCGGCTTCAAGATCATGTTTATGAAGCTAACGAGAGCTGTGTGTGTCCTACACCTCACTCCTTGCAGCTACAGACCACCTCCTCAGGATGAGAGCAGGCAGCAGCTCCGCATCTTGAACTCAGCCTGCATCGGTTGACCAGACTGCCCTGACCCTGTTGCTGCCATTACACTGATTTGACGTGCTGCTGCTGCTGGCCACCAGCCCACTGTGACCACTGAATCTGAGCCCCTACAGCAGCTGACTGGAGGTCCATCCCTGGAGCCACTGCCCACCCTCCCCCTGGCGGAGCAGTCCACAGTGGCGGGCAGCGAGGTGGAGGGACTGCAGCAAGTGGTCGCTAGCTAATTCTTGTCTCATTTGTGGTCTGATAAACTGAGAGAGCTCTACAGTGAAACAAGATTAAATAAACCAATGTATGGGAAACACTGGGCTACTGTATGAAGCCTGTGGGAGGGGCTAAGGACAAAGGTGGGGAACTGCAGGAGGAGAGTGTTTTCAAATACTGCCTTTTTTCTCTTGTATTCTCTAAAAAAAAAAACAGCCTGCCCCAGCTTTAAATGAATAGTTTGATATTCTGGGATGTACGCTTATTTGCTGTTATGTGTAGAAGCATTTCTTGAGCGCAGTGACTTCCTGGAGTCTGGTCAACACTGAGAGGTTGCCAGGCTCTTGGAGGTCACTGCACCCGCCAAGAAATAAGTTTGCCAGTTGATTTTACATTCCGAGAGATAAAACACATACCAGAGCTTTAGACATGCTGGATTCTCTTACCGTCTGACAGCGCCAAGCTCGCTGTTTCCCCTTTTTCTGGTCCTTATGCTTAGTTATGCTAGCTAGCTGCTGTAGTATATTTACCATACAAACACACGTTGGTATCAACCTTCAAACATAACTCTTGGCAAGGAAGCAAATAAGCTCATTTCATGAAATGATGATTGCTTTAAGATGAAGCTAATTTACTAATCGGATATTTACTCTTTAAATTTTGTGATGTCACCCTTACCGTCCTGCAGAGTCGTGATCGCCTCACTCTCCTCGCTGTACTCGCTGTCCCCTATGTCATTGGTGGCTTTCACTCTGAACTGGTAGGATGTGAAGGGCTTCAGCCTTGGGGACGGAAGCAAAGGAAAGCACATCAATCTTGATGATAAACTGCAGCGCGTGGATCCTAAAACCTTTTAACCCACAGATATCAGAAAGACAAAAATGCAGCCTCGCTGTGGGAGCTGCGAGTTTTTCAAGCAAAGCACTCGCACAAATTTCCTCCAAACTGAGACCTCAGTGCTGATTGCTGCCCTGAATGTGTTTGACTTGTTTATACCGCTGTTTATGTCCTAAAGCAGACTGTAATACCCTGGAAACATTATTCCGTTTAAGGATATTGTTGATTTGCCAACTATACTACAGCCCAGGGAATATTTAAGTGGATGTAGCAGTGGGGACTGTGAGAAGATAAAGTGGTATTTTATTTAGTATTATCCTCTACATCTAAAGAAAACAAATAGATAAAACATTTGTTGGAACAAAGTGGATGTAAGGTACTGAATAAAAATCAACTCCTAAAGGCTAGACAGTGCGCCCTACCTAGACACTATGTAGGAGGTGACTTCGTGGTTGACAGAGGCAGAGTGGACCGTCCAGTTGTTCTCAGGAAGCTCCCTGAGCTGCACCGTGTAGTAACGCACAGGGGACAGGCCGTCACTTCCTGGCTCCCACGACAGCAAAACCTGGCGGGCCTGAACGTCTTTCTGAGGAACCATGGGACGGCTGGTGGGCTGGGGGCGAGCTGGAGGGACGGACACACAGACAGAAGGTGTAAATGAGGGGAGAGATTGAAGTGAGGCGTGAAAGATAAGAGCGGAATCAAAGGATTGAGGGAACGAAAGGGAAAAAGGATGTTGGGCGGAGGAATACAAGTTAAAAGAGAAATACACTTTTCGCTTGCTCACATTTGCATTGGCTGTGTTGCACAAACAAGAGAGGGAGAAAAAAAACGTGTGATCATGATGAATGAAAAGTAGCTGAGAAATGAAAGTTGCAGAGTAAACAATCCACAACATGCCTTGAGGGAAGCAGATGGACTGATTCGTTCTCACAACTGCATCAGAGCGCTTCCGATAAACACCCACAGGGCACAAACACTTCTTTAGAAAACGCATCTGCTGACTGGACTGTTAACTGGAAATGAACTGAGTGCAAAGAAGGCTTGGTGCAGCTCTCTACAAGTTGTGCCATTACTGAGATCACACACCTGTGTCTGCTCTCAGAATTATGCATACAACTGTTACTGTGTTTCCTGTTTGTTTCTATTACACTTCAAAATACCACTTTGCAAAACACCATTAGAGATAATGATGTTTTTTCATGTGCTCAGTCTGATTATTGTTGTATAATCATCAGCCACATACCCAGCACCCTGGAGACTTTCTCTCATGTAAATTATGGACTGTATGTGTCAGACGCGTTCTCACCTACTGGAAACACTCAGGTTTAAGTGAAGGATGCAGCAGGCAGGACACGACCCCTACAAAAATTATGCTATGGAAATCACAGTGTTTTGTTTATGTAGCCGTTTTGTAACCTGCTCATAAACAACTGAATCTCTTGCCGTTCTTTTCCCTCTTCCTTTTCTTCTTTGGCAATCTGCCTTAATTTGAGAGACAACAGTGAAGAGGCAGACTGGAGGGGGGAGAGAAAGAGGGGTATGACACGCGACAAAGGTCCTGAGGCTGGACTTGAACCAGAGACGTTGCAGCTATGCACCATAAGCTGTAACTACTCGACTACCAAGGCGCTCCCTTCTGCTGTTTCTTGAAGCTGTCTGATGATTTTGGCGCCGGTCCTTGTCGGCAGAGGTTCATGAATCTTGTCGTCTCTCCAGTTGGACATTTTTGTTGGCGTCTTTGTGTAAATGGCCCCTCTTCTTCAAGACTCCCTAAAAACACAGGGTTTTGCCCAGGGTGCGTCTCACAGACTGCCTTATGCACGTTCTCGTCAGCATGCATTAGGTCGCCTCATCACTATTTGGATAAAGTATCAAAACCATGACCTAAAAAGTTATTTATTAACCTAATCTTTGCTGTAACCTCAAGACTAAACCTACCACTTGAGAAAACAGATGAAACCACGTCAGCCTGTAACACTTGCTAAGTACCCAGGACGAGGTGTAGTTTGGTCCATGGAAGATGCTGCATGTCTCCAGATGTGGAATGCAGAATACATCAAATGGCAACAGTCTACAGCACAGACACACCCCGATTTCAAGTTCATCTGAAAGTGAGGGGCTTCATAACGGTACTGCAGCGCCACGTCAAAGTAAAAACAAAACAGTGTTGATATATTATGATATAGGCTGTAGTGTGAACAGAAAGAGGACTGAGTCCTCTTTCAAATGAACTGACAATGTGAACACAAAAAGAACTGAGTCCCTTTTCTGTTGGTCCACTTTAAGAGGACTGAGTTCGGTTTGTTTAAAAAGAACTATATGTGAAAACACCCTGAGACTAAATCGTGTCCAACAACAAAAATCTACTTGTTGTTTGCACAAAACTATCATAACACACCCCCCATGGTTGAAAACTCATGAACATGCACTCAGAGCACAGTTAAAGCAGGGCTAAGATCACGAGGGCTGAGATAATGAGAGGCAGGAAGCCCCGAAATCTATTCATTTTAACCCCAACCACGACTTTTTTCGAACCTTAACCAAGAAATCCCTTTCTGGAAGAAAGCCCTCTAAAAACTTCTCCCAACAGCTCACAGAGCTCCTGGCTCGCTGAAGCAGACACTGCTATGTCCTGCAAAACCACGCCCATCTGGGAGACACCCAAGGCTTTTAGGAAATCCTTCTTGTTCACCCTCAGATGTTTGTATTCTTTAAGTTTTGCCGCAGTCATGAGATGAAACATCATCAACATGCCCACTTGCTCGCTGTGAATTCTCCGGCTCTATTCACACACGGGCTCAGTTGCACATTCGGCAGGAAGCTGGCAGGGTAAAGTCTGGTAAATGTTGGATCCAAATGATTTGGACATGTGTGTTCTCACATACAGCTCCTCTGGTAATGTCTTGATGATTTCAGGGTTGCAGTGCATGTGTGAAAAGGGCAACACGTTAGAAATAAAACACACCACACGTACAGTGAGTTATTGGTTACCTCTTTTCTCTGTGGTGACCACCAGCGCCTCAGCAGCTTCGCCCCAGCCCTTCCTCGTCTGAGCTTTGATGCGGAACACGTAGACAGACTCCGGCTTGAGGCCAGTCACTGTGTACTGGCGAGCGCTGGGGATCAGCACGTCCACTGTGGGTGTGTTGCTATTGGAGGAGTTGAGGTGGTATGTGATCTGGTAGGCTGGGGAGAAGTTGGAGACAAACAGTCTTACTGGAGGTTTCGTATGGAGCTCAGTGGTGGCGTAAATCTAGGCTGAAAAATGTTTTCTAGGTATCTGTTGTTTGTGTTGGTTTCCCTCACAAGAGGGAAAAGCAAACGGCAACAGGCAGCTTTGTCTTTCCTGAAACGAGTCCATTAGCATCTGCTCCTGCATGCTACTGTGTGGGTCTGACATACTGTACTGTTTAAAACAAATGATCTGACAGATGTATAATGAATCAAACACTCACAAGGAAATCCCCAATTAGCTTACAAGAGAATCCAACTCCCTTTACAGCTGGAAAATAACAGGATTTGATATTAACATTACAAAAGTATGTGGAGAGTCATCGGGAACTACAGCTGTGGGCTACATTAAAGCTCGCTACTTGTGTGCAGTATTTGGGAGTTTCCAGGTCACTTAAAAGACACAAACATGTCTAGACAAGATTTATTGGCCTTTCTAATAAAAGTTCAACACATTAAACAAATCTAAACTCTTCCTAAACAGAAAAACATCTTGTATGCTACTGACCAAGTATGATGCCATTGGGCTGAGAGGGGGACTGCCAAATGAGCCGGACTGAGGTGGTCCGCACTTCAGGGAACAGGATACCCACTGGAGGTCCTGGAACTGCAGGAAAAAAGAGACATAATATTTAATTCTTCAACAATCACGAGTTATTAAAAATGTCCAATTTGGTGACCAAAACTCACATCAAACTAAAGATATAAGCTAAAGTTGCCTTTTCGCCATATAAGGTGAGGAAAATTAAGGTGTTCTGTATATTTAAGACATTTTAAGACCTTTTTAATACCACCTTATATAAACTTTAAGACCAAACCTGCAATGGAAATACACATTATGTATATATATGTGTGTGTGTGTGTGTGTGTGTGTGAGACACATGTGTAAGCACTCTGTCAAAGTAAACACATGATGATGTAAGTTCAAAATGAACAGTAAGGAAGAATGACCAGAACTGAGAGAGTTTAAGTTTAATGTGGTGAATTTAAAAAGAAACCAAAATGTCTTTGCTGTCATAAATGCTATTTGTTATTGCAATTCTTCGGTCTGTCATGTGATTGTCAACAGTCACTGGGTCTGTCAGGCTGGAGAAAGTTTTGCGGTAATGTGGCCAAAGATATTTAAGACCTGTTGACACCCTGTCACAAACCACACAGGTCAACACCATAAAACAAAAATCTAATTTCCATAAAGAAATGACTTATCAAAGCGATAGTTTGGATTTCTTGACGTGAGAGTTGTATAAGATCCTTATCCTTAGTCTGCGTATTACCTACTGCAGAAGACAGTCAGCACACCCCCGTCTTGGATGAGCGGCAAAACTACTGCTCGGGAAGCTCATCAATATGCTGTGAATGGGAGCAGCGGCAAAATTTTAGACACCTTAAACATTGTTATCAGTTTAAGTGTACACTTTAATGAGGATTTCACTGCGTTACGTTGACGTCAGACAGCGATTTCCAACATGGAGCTGAAGCAGTTATATCCATCTGTGCTCTCCAGACTCCTTTGACAAAAGCAGTAATTATACCACACAGAACATGGGAGTTTCTGGTCTACTGCTGCCTTGATTGGTTAGTTTGTTTGTGTTATTATTTCACTGTTGTGAATCCAAACTAACTCTTTTAAACAATGAAGTCACATGATAACACAAACAAAGTAACAGTTTAAGGGGGGGGTAGACCAACAGTGAAAGTGTGTTCAGTGACGTAAAATTACTGTTTTTGTCAATGGAGTCTGGCTTTAAAGAGAGCTTCAGTTCCCTGTCGGAGAGGATCGTCTAACTGTAAGGTAAAGCAGTGAAAATATTCTCAGTATAGTGTACACTTCAACTGATATTGATTTTTTTCAGTTGGCCAATATTGGCTTTGCTGCTGCCCCTCGTCCACAGCAGTACATCTCTTAGCTTCCATGTCAGACTCCATCTTGCTTCTCCAAACTGAGGGTGTGCTACGGTATCATTCATTCATTCACTCTCCCAGCTAACACTGGGTGAGAGGCAGGGTTCACCCTGGACAGGTCACCAGACTATCACAGGGCTGACACATAGAGACAGACAACC